>CAJDSM010089560.1:0-11424 GCA_903981925.1 Ostrea lurida
ACCCCCGGATTGGGAAACACAAGACATCACATTTTTGTAAAAAAAAACACTCGGATTGCCACACAAGTAACTCGAATATAGATATTAAGACAGCTTGGCTGGTTATTCTTATATGAATAATTATTTTTAGTCTTTGAGACCAGGGTCTGCGTCTCTATAAATCTTAGGTTCTGATGGGCACTAATGTGTCGCCCCTTTATGGGACTTATTTTTATATTCATATGAAGCGAATTGTGTAAAAACTTGTTTACGAGGGATAAAAACAAAAACTTGCGTGTCTTACATCCTTACAGTATAGGTATATAGATGATGTGTTTCAATTAACAATCAATAATTTCACAATTAATGTCCATTTATATATCCCGAAGAACTCGATATAAAGGACACCACAGAATCTGACATTATCGCTTCATATTGGATATTTTACTTAAACATTGACTCGCTAATGGCAGACTGACAACTAATTATATGATAAGCGCGATGTACTTTAACTTTGCAATCGTCAACTTTCCCTTTCTATGTAGTAATAACCACTATCACCTGCTTATGTGTGTATATCTGCCCAGTTGATTCGATTACGCAAGAGCATGCTATGCGTTGCGGACTTTTTGAAGCGAGGCCAGCTGAAAAAGAAAGTTGATGCTGCAGGTATAAACGAATCTCGTTTAAAAGTCATCAACTTTCGCAAATTCTAGGTCGCTAAGATGACCTTGTTTTGCATCACAAGTATCACTAAGTCATATGTGACTGATTTGTTTCACCTTTTTAGACTTCATTTTCCCTACTAGATTTGAACTACGGGTAATTCCCGTTTACTTATATTGACATCAGGCTCCACGGCGGTTGACCGGTCCAGCAGAGGATGTTATCCTCCATGGCACTGATCCTACATTCGCTTTTGTCGTAGGTCCGTGTTGCCACTACAACTCGATTATGTATATGTTTTTGGATATATTAGTTTGACACAATGTTATCTTCGCCTTTTTGGTATCCTACTTCGCTTTGTCGGAGCGTCCGTGTTGCCCAACACCGATTTTGTTTATATTTTTTGCATTATGATAGTTTTAACAGAATGTTACCTTCGCCTATTTGTATTACTCTGTTCACCTGACCAAGTAATAGGGCTCACGGCGGGTTCGACCGGTCGATAGGCGTCTGTGTTTACCTGAATCTTTGTAGGATTTATGTCATTGATCATTATTTATCATTCTCACTTCTTCGTGCTCAGAATTTTATATGTATTTAGAATTGATCATTTCTATTTATAGACCCCAAAAAGGACGTAAACTTGAAATTGGACGGTAAAGATGTGGTTTTGCCCCAGGGTGTCCCTGTCCCCCAGCCTAAGTACCACAGACGGAGTGGATTTACTCAGAGCGAGTACCTTATATATAAAGAGAGCCAGAATATGATGCGTTACCTGGTGATGATGGAATTCTAGCTCCTTGACTATCAGAACCTAATTTATTATTTAGTATTGGCGAATCTCTACGCGTAGAAGCACATGTCAGCCTTAAACATACTTTTTTTTTTACCTTAAAAAGTAATATCAGACTTCCTAACTCTTTTTTACCAGAGTCACCTAGAATTTGTAAATGAACTCGAATATCTCAGGTTTCTTTTTCTATGATACGAAAAGCACTTTCTAAATCATATATAGGTTTTATAAGACCACAATTGAAACATTCAGTTATACTCTGATCTGACTATACCGTGCAAGAGGCTGTAAAAATAGAACATGTTGAATTTCGAAAAGTAATATGGTAAGGAAAAATAACATCAATTAATAGATTATTTTCCTAACTCTTACTGCCAAGCAAAAAGGACGCACTTATTATTTTTTCTAATTAAGGCATACAGTAATTGAATCATGAATTCTATACATGTAATAATCCCAGTCCAAACTGTGAATGTGGTCTTGGTAGAGGACATGTATCATTTTGTTATGTAATAAATGCAAGGTATTCCCTGATGAATAATTTATTAATTGTGAACAAGTTTCATCTCATTGATGTCCATATCATTTAATTTTATATCACGTGATCACCTAGCGCCGATTCTCATTGGTTAAAACACCTTATAAGAATTGAGGTGATTTTTCGATCACGTACCTGAACAACAAGTAAAGTCTAATGAACATTATTTTGTTGCTGTAATATAAAATTAAATGATAAGAAATAAATCTTATATTTTTTCGGGTGATATGCAGGTTATCACCGAGATTTTAGACGGTAAAACTTTTCATCAATGCGCTTCGCGCATTGATGAGTTTTACCGTCTAAAATTCGGTGATACCTGCATCACCCGAAACAATATAAGATTCATTTCTTATGTCTTTATAGGTGATGGCTATCTTATTAGGATGGTTGTTTTTTTTTAAATTATCATAACAATCTTAAATTTACCAATACAATCTCTCACTGGGTCAAATGCTGTCTGATGTGTTTCATACCAGTCGTTAGAACGTTCTTTACACATTGAATTTGACGACGGATCACTCCATTTACCTGAAACAAATATAGGACTCACGATGTGAGTGACCGGTCCACTGATGATGCTTACTCCTCATTGGTACCTAGTCCCACCTCTGGTATGTCCAGAGATCCATGTTTTACCCTACTATTATTTTTGTAATCTAATAGGACTTGCATGAACAATGGTAGAATGTAAATAACCTTTTTATTTAACACCTTAACATTAAGGACGAATTGTATGTTTTAAAAATTGTATCCCACCTTTTTTTGTAATTAGCAATAGAATATGTTTAATTCAAACATAAATTTGTAGACCACCTCTTATTAAATATGATGTTTTATTTGTCTTTGTATATACATGTATGTACTTTATGAAATAAAATTAAAATTGTACGTTGCATAATATTCTATAAAAGCATTTCCCATCAAGTTGCACATCTGTATATATGGAAGCTTAATTTGTCATGGAGTAAAAGGACTGGCTTTTTTAATTGGTAGTGGCATGTTATACAACAGAAATCATGTATGGTACATTACTGAATCAGTTAACAGTAGTTTTGATCGTTCCCGATGTCGTAGGTACTGTAGACACCTCTATAATAAGATAATACATGTAGACTACAATTTTTCGAGAAAAATATGGAATTCAAAGTATATATAGAAATGATTTTGCGTTAAAGTTTGGAAAAATCAAGTATATTCTAATGTTCTAAAGAATAGACCCACCTTTGCTTCTTTAGCTCACCTGAGCCGAAGTGAGCTTTTCTGATCAAAATTTGTCCGTTGTCTGTCGACGTCGTCGTGTTGTAAACTTTTCACATTTTCATCTTCTCCAGAACCACTGAGCCAAATTCAACCAAACTTGGTACAAATCATCCTTGGGGGAGGGAAATTCAAGTTTGTTCAAAGGAAGGACCAGGCCCCCTTCAAAGGGGAGATAATCACGAAAAAGCAAAAATAGGATGGTGTCATTTAAAAATCTTCTCAAGAACCATTGGGCCAGAAAAGCTGAAATTTATATAAACGCTTCCTGATATAGTGGAGATTTAAGTTTATTCAAATTATAACCCCAGGGGGTAGGATGAGGCCACAATAGGGGATCAAAGTTTTATATGTGAATATATAGGGAAAATCTTTTAAAAATCATCTTCTGAAGAACCACCAAAAATGTTGAAGAGACGACATATGGATGTACAGCAGAGCGGTAGTGCCATAGAGATGCTTCAAATGGATATGCGCCAACGTCAGGTGACGTGAGGGTTTAACGTCAGTGAAACCGTAATTGTAAAGTTATGGAAAATGTTCCAGAACACAGGGAGGGTGCAACACAGACCGCGTAGTGGCAAGCTCAGAAGAATGACAGCTTATGGGAGTCCAAAAATAGTGCTTTTGACAAAACGAATTTGGTGCATCTCTGCTGAAACCTTGAATAAGAACTATAGTAATGATCATGGGGTGCATATTTTCACTCGAGTGTTAAGAGATGGGCTTCATGCAGTAAATATTCATGCCCACAAGCCAACAATTGGTGCACTTTTCACTGCAAAGCCATCGAAACACACCGTCACAAACAATGATAGACGATCCATCAAAGCGATTATGCTCAGCAATGCAACATTCCTGATATCGTTCACTTTTCTAGCGCCACACACGCTGAGGATTATGATGAAAATGCACACAAAACTTGGATTCATTTGTGAACAGAAGCAGTCTCAAAAGCGTAATTGCCAATGTTCATGGTGTCTGCTAAAATCAAAGCAATCTTTGTGATGTTTTACGGCCAAAAATAGACATATTAATGGCTTGCGGCCATGTAAATTTGCTGCATGAAGTCTATTTGTTAATGTTTGAGTGGAAAATTACAACCCATGGTCAATCCTATACTCCCTATTCAAGGATTCAGCAGAGATGAACCGATTGCGTTTTGCCAAAAGCACTAGTTTAAGACCCCAATGAGCTGTCATTCCTATGAGCTTGCCACTACGAGGTCTTCGTTGCACCCTCCTTGTGTTCTAGAATCTTTCCCATCACATCTCAATTACGGTTTCACTAAAGTTAAACCATCACACCACCTGACGCTGGCCCATATCCATTTGAAGCATCTCTATGGCACGACCGCTCCGCTGTACATCCATATGTCGTCTCTTTAACGTTTTGTCATCAATCAAGGTCAGTAATGGTCAAATTTCAAAACTCTGTAGAAATATTTGAAAATTAAAGTCTTTTACACTCTAATTGTTTTTCCTTGACCACCATAAGCTGTTTTTCAAATTTGGGGGGTTTCATATTGTAAGCATCCTACATCTATGTGTACGTATTTTCTGTCAATCGGTAATCAAACACTTGCAGGTAAAAGGAGAATGAACGGCATCCACATACATATCATTCTCACAAACAAAACGTTTGTAATAAAAAGATAAAAAGTGATTTCAATTTTATGACCCTTAACCTTTTTGTTGAGTATATATATGTCTGGTACAATTAAGACGTTTTAACAACAGCATCGATACTAGATCTAGAAATGGTTAGAGTCCGAACAAATACTTAATACCACAAAAAGCACAGTGTGTGTGTACTGAAATAAAATTACCAGAGCTTCCATTTTTTACGACCTTTTCCATTTTTGTTGAAGAAGTAACTGTCTATAATGTTTTTAAAAAGCCTAGTCTTTAATTTATTGTGAGGAATGATCGTGTAAAGTGTTGAAAAGTCATACGTTTTGAGGTTGTTGACATCAGAAAAGTTCTGAGATTTGATATACTAAAATGAAGGTACAGGGCTTTCGTTTTTTACGATGCAAAAGTCTAAAATGTTAAAAAGTCTAGTAAGCAGAGGATGCTTACTCCTCCATGGCACCTGATCCTGCCTTCAATTTTGTCGGAGGTCCGTGTTGCCCTACACTCGATTTTGCATATGTTTTTGGGGATTATGCTTACGTTCCTGATGTTTGTTGTTTTCCAGAGTCAGCTAGAATTTGTTCATAATCTCAACTATCTCTATAACACAAAAAGACGTTCTAAATCATACAATTTATATTAACACTACTTAAACATGCAGTTAAACTCTGGTCCAACTATATCGTGCAAGATGCCGAAAAAATAGAGAAGGTACAAATAACAGCATTAAAGACAGTTAAGACACCACAGTCTTCCATTTCTGCTTTGTACTTCGATATTTTATTGAGAATAGACGTTGATGGCAAACTTAACAATTCAACTCAATGACAAATAGGATGCGTTTCATAGCAATTTGTTAAGCCATTTTCATACACCGAGTTTGACTACGGATTACTCCGTTTACCTGATCAAGACAATGACCTCATGGAGGGTGGGACCGGTCGACAGGGGATGCTTACTTCTCCAGGGCACCTGATCCCACCTCTGGTGTGTTCAGCGGTCCGTGTTTGCCCAACTCTTGTTTTGTATTTTACTTGGGACTAACGAGATTGATCACCGTTTGTGATCTTTGCCTTTATATCTAAAAACACACAAATCATTCTCATAAAAAAACTAACTGTTCACTACAATTTCTATTATATACATATATCCCAAAGTAAAACTTTGATCCCCTATTGTCCCTCCACTTCTACCCACCCACCCCTTCTTCCCTGTGGGTATAATTTAAAAACTTTTAATCTATATTCATAAAGGTAACTTTCACACAAGTTCTGTCAATTCTGGTCTAGTGTTTCTTATAAAGTCCACATTTCCACTATTTCTTAATTATCCCCTTTCACGGAAGTGTGACCCTTCATAACAAACATTGTGAATTCCCTTTATCCGAGGAAGCTTTCTGACAAGTTTGCATGCATGGTTGACCCTGTAGTTCTTGAGAAGAAAATCTGCAAAATACACAAAAGGACAGACAAATGGGCAGACAGATAGACGACCGGACAGATAGATCACTTGTGAAACATTGATTCATATAAATCATAATTTTATTCAAGCTTCTGCACAACATTCTTGTATCACAAAATATATAATATAATAGTAAAATATGTCACTTTTGATCGAACACCTACTAAATTTTGCAAAAGACAAAAATGGATGTTTGAATACTGTATACAGTAAAGAGATGAGAAATAAAGCTGATAAAATATACGTTCAAATGTTAACGATATTTTTTTTTTTACCTTTTCATCCTATATAACTGATAAATTGGAATACTTTCTGAATGTGTTTGAGGAAAAATGATCGTTTCCATGAGTAGTATTATAAATGGTCCCATAAGTTAGAAACTTTCAAATTCTAAACATTGTGGAATAATACAGTGATCTCTCAATATCTGTCTAATCTGACATAATGTGGAGGGCGAATTTTGTATCTGATTAAGACAGGTACACGAACGGAGAAATAGATTACTTAGGGGTCAGACTAGACAAATTTCACTGCACACACACATAATACAAACACCCTATTGCATAATAATTTTTATCACATGTTTACTCCTTTATCCTGTGGATATCACTCATAACATAAATTCTAATTATTACACTGTGTTTTCCTACGCCAAATGTGACATCACAGTTGTATGCAAAAATTTACATTTTTCCTGTAGGAACATGTCAGGGATCAAATTTCTCAACAATATTGAATTATTAGAGTATATTCTCAAAAGAAAAAGATGTTACTATAATAAATATTTAAATACTCTAATTTGCTCAACTTCATTTACAATTGAATAGAAATCTTTCTCTTCAATCAGCACTTTTACTGACGTGGCTAAAAATGTTGTGCATCTTCAAGTGTAGAACAGTAGAAATATGAAGGGAGTGGGTCTTAAGCATGTGATAAAAAGAATTCCCTATGATTTGTGGTTTGATATGATTTATATCCAACTCATTTTGTGTTTTTTATCCCCTAGCCAAGACTCGGGGACAGAAAACACACAACTTATTGGATATAAATCATATCGAACCTTAAACCATAGGAGATCCTATATAACATAAACATGAAAAAAATAAACCTCACTGGGAAGAGCTCAATAACAGTAAACAGACAGAGGCAAAGTTGGCATAATGAGCATCTAAATTTGACAGAAAAAAGAGTGTATAAAGAGATGTGGGTGAAACTTTTGCAATTATATATCATATATGTCAACAAACATGTGCATGTACAATAACATGAATAATTTCATATTGATTACCAACAAATCCAAACATATTAAAATGTACTCCGTCTTATACATGACAAACACACACAATAAAATAATCAAAGAGTAGAGATGGCAACATGGCACATTCAAGTAAATTCAAATACTGAACACTCTATATAATATGTATACAGTCAAACCTCGTTACTTCAAACTCGAAGGCACCATGAAAAAACTTTGAAATATCCATGGATTTGAGATATTGAAGATAAGAATATTTAGAGAGTAGGTGATGGTCCTTCGAAATCACTTCAACACAACCATGGTATTGGAGATATCAGAAGTTGAAATGCAATTCTACTGTATGAGTATATGCCTCTCAATTACCGAACACTCTATATCTGTATAAATCTATCATCCCATGTGTACACATCTCACAATCACTGATCACTACTGTATTCCATGTGTACATGTCCCTCAGTCTAGAGGATTAATGAGGCAGATGAACGAGGACTAAAACGAACTCTACATCATTTTATCACTATCATTATTTGTCGCTTAAATCACTCTCCAAATATTATGAAATTATTACCAGTACAAGTACTAAATATCACTGATATCAAATAATACTGCTACTAAATTTAATCAATATTTTATAAAACCGGTACTACATAATACTGGTATTAAATATTACATGTACCAGTATAAAATATTATCGGTAATAATATAGTAAATAAAAACAAGAAATGTTTGAGAAGCATACATGCCCCCCTTGGAGCAAAATCCAAAATGGCTATTCATGTGTAAGAACTATACACTTGGTACTTTGTACATATATAAGGCAAAAATAATCATCAATAAAGACCTTGACCTTCGACCATGTGACCTGAAAATCAATAGGGATCATCTACTCTCTAAGGGCAACCCTATACCAAGTTTGGTTGATATCAAGCAAAGGGGTCAAAAGATATTGAGCGGACAACACATAGTCTACAGATTGACCACCTGACCTTGACCTTGGACCATGTGACCTGAAAATCAATAGGGATCATCTACTCTCTAAGGGCAACCCCTGTACCAAGTTTGGTTGATATAAAGCAAAGGGGTCAAAAGATATTGAGCGGACAGCACATAGTCTACATACTGACCACTTGACCTTGACCTTTGACCATGTGACCTGAAAATCAATAGAGATCATCTACTCTCTAAGGGCAACCCCTGTACCAAGTTTGGTTGATATCAAGCAAAGGGTCAAAAGATATTGAGCGGACAACACATAGTCTACAGACTGACCACCTGACTTGACCTTGGACCATGTGACCTGAAAATCAATAGGGATCATCTACTCTCTAAGGGCAACCCCTGTACCAAGTTTGGTTGATATAAAGCAAAGGGGTCAAAAGATATTGAGCGGACAGCACATAGTCTACAGACTGACCATTTGACCTTGACCTTGGACCATGTGACCTGAAAATCAATAGCGATCATGTACTCTCTAAGGGCAACCCCTGTACCAAGTTTGGTTGATATCAAGCAAAGGGGTCAAAAGATATTGAGCGGACAAACATGGTCTACAGACCGACCGACATACCGACCGACAGGTGCAAACAATATGCCCCCTCTTTTTCAAAGGGGGGCATAAAAATACTGATACTAAATAATACCAGTACTGAATATATTATCGGTCCTAAATCTTCTCTACAGATGTATTAGGTTGCAATAAGAGTCAAGCAATATGTAGTCTGCCAATTCGTTCTCAGCATTCCGCTCCTCTTCATTGTGACGTAGTTCAATACCACAGAAAAAGGAAATCTATCATATCACACACTAACCAACGCAATTATACAACAACAAATTATTTACGATATATGTTGACTTTGCGATATCATGAACTTTAACCAATAAAAAAAATGGTCGGTAAATTCAGATGAGTTTTATGTTCTTGGAAAAATTTCTGAGATGAAATTCATACATACATGTAAAAACAAATTTGAAAACAGTTCTCTGTTGAATTTCACATTCAACCAAATTAAAGAATATTGTATAGATCATTAAACAAATCTGGTGAAGAATTGTACATAAATTGTCCTCAAACATTGCAAGTAACAGTATAAATGTATACATTTAAAAAAATGAATATTATGCCATCACCCTGAGTTGAATTTTTTTTTCGAATATCCAAACATAAAAAGGCGGGGTAGTTTAGATTGACTTATGTACATATTTACTATGAACTGTAACTTCATAAGTTACTGAAACATATAATAAAAATATCTACCCCTGTAAACGCGCGATCGTTAATGCGGATGCGATCGTTAACGCGGATCCATCGAGTCATAGCCAAAGTTTGATAGCGGGTAAGTTTTGATGTTATTTATGTATCAACGCTATATCTAGTGTAAATATTTGCACGATATTAGTAGAGGAGGGGCATTACATGAGACCTACATGTATGATACAACTAAAAGACGTTATTCCCAAAACTGATAGTGTAAATGTAATTTAATTGACCGATTTGGTTACAAAATATGGAATTTCTTACTGTTATGTCATTTATTTTTATCATGTTCCACTTTATTCCAAAAGCCAACTGATTTTACAAATCAAGGTGATATAAACTTTATATACATTAACAAAAAAGTGTAATTATCAGGGTATATGAATTTTTTTTCATGAAAAATGTCAAAGTACAGGCAATCGGCAACGTAACAAATTTTAATACAACGCAATCGTACAACTAAATAGATACAAGTGATTAGATATGATTTAAATCATTTTGATTTTGTGACTTGACAGACATTTTAAGCACTGGTGCTTATTACCAATAGGGTCCTTACGTTTAAAGACGACTATATATAACTAATTGTGACATATGCTATTATGTTGACAACATTTTGTTCTAGTAGTTGTACGATCGCATGCATCTCAAGTACATTGGATTGTACGATCGCTTATTATGTCTTTGCCGATCGCATAAATTCATCAGAGAGATGCAAATCAAATCGTTATTTCAAAATTGTGGGATATGATGTACACTTTAGAAGAAGATCAATTGCAACATTATAAAAGTGAGAGTTATCTCATCTAATTGAAAAATTCATTTTCATCCAATAAAATGTGAAATTTTACTTATTATATATAGTGGCATGGTACGTTTTAGTGGAAATATCAATGGAATTGAAAGAAAACAGAAAATGAATTTGTTCTGCAATAAATGCAAAAGTAAAACCATACTATGAAATCTTATCAATTGCCCCGTAATCGCAAAATTCGTTAAACAAATATGGAAAATAAGATATTGCCATTTTTCCTCACCTATCTCCATGGAATACGAAAAATAAACAATCCGCGTTGCTGATTGCTTCCGCTTAACGATCGCGCGTTTACAGGGGTGATATCACTTTTACAGGTTTACATTAAAAAAAATAAGAAACATTGATATTGCACTTGTTAAAAGAGGAATTCAAACAGCTCAGGTCTCCATGGCTTCAAAGTCACAAGTCCACGATCGCGGGATCAAATAGTCCATAAAATTATCCTGTAAAATAAAATGTAACTACGTAAACAGAGCTTTACTGTACCTTGGTCGTAAAGATTATCAAAACATTAAGGGGGATAAGGAGACTGGCATATTGTCAGACTATAGATTAAAAGAATAATGGATTAGAAGAGAAATGGACAGGAGAATAGTGGATTGGGAGGAATAGATTAGGAGAATATGGATTAGGCGAAAAAAGGATTACGAGAATAATGGATTAGGAGAAAAATAGAGTAGGAGAAAAATGAATTGGTGGAGAAATATTGATTAGGAGAAGAGAAATATGGACTTGGACAATAATGGATTAGGACAATAATGGAC
>CAJDSM010089591.1:0-25065 GCA_903981925.1 Ostrea lurida
AGACGGGAGAGAAATGCAGAGAGTGGTTTCTCAATGATTATCTTTGAGTTGAGTTGATGGGATATTTGCTACGCAGATAACGATCTGGCTCTTATGCTGAGAATCTATCTCGCTATAACTCATAATAAAAAATACATCTTCCGGTTTTATTGTCAATAAACATATAGTATTTTCAAGAGATTAATATTCATTTCAAATACGATATACAGTGGACCCACTCAGGGCGCTGACCTTTGTACATGAGATATTATATTTTCTACTGGTTACCCACACACTCAATATCCGTTTCCACTGTTTTTGCTATTGGTGCGTAGTGTCATTTAGTTGGTGTCAATTGCTCTCTTTATTCAGAGTAGTGAGCGCGAAGTGTTTTGTGGCTATGATAACATAGTCACGGAGTAAAGATTGGTACGGTTCAACAAAGGCTGTAAGATTCCTCTGGGTATGAGCTCCAGCCGCTTCGATGGGAGGCAGTCTAAATATTTACACTATGCTCTATCTTCAACTCGCTTTTTTCTTTTCTCTCGATTTTTCGCAACATAAAAACTCCTCATTATTTTGAACTATGGATTCTTTTTGACACTTTAATTTGGTGCCTATCTATCTGCTGCATGCAGGTGAGCTCAAGAACACCTCACATCACCCTAACATCTACCAGCTCTGTAATGACTCAAAGTAGATAGTGTTTTAGAATACCACAGGAAGTAGAACAATGTATCTGAACACCATCTAGTTCACAGACATAACTAAATTGGCAATTGGTTCACACATTTTGAAACTGGCCGTTTCCTCCCTAAGGTGTATCGGCTGACAAGACTTAGTAATTAAGCACTGTGAGTAACTTATTGCCTGGCAGGTGATAGGAACTCCCACTTAGAATTTTGGATTTCCCTCACATAAGAATCGTTGTCTCCACCTTACTTTAGCACTCATCTCTAGAATCGTATAGATCCATGTTGCCTTGCAATCTCAGGTTAATTTTCTGTGTCCCCGTGGGGTGTGTCTTTACTAAATAAATAGCAGGGATCAAAAGATTTTTTGAATAAAAAAGGTAAAGAACTACTTACAACAAAGATTTGCTTGTTGGAAGGGTTTCAACCAGTCACGTTTAATATAAATTAGAAAGGGAAGTAACTCTGATGACCTTTTTTTATGCAATATTCTCAAATGGTTAGAGTCGTTATTTTTACTCAATCAACAAACTCAGTTATACGTTTGCCCAATGGTTGGTTCGACCAGTATCACGGGTTAAAATGCGTTATAAACATTGTAGTTATATTGGCATTTGTTCAAGAAATATTTAGAAGTAACTCTCTGTTTTTTCATACGTACTTCCTGCTTATCTAGAATAAAACAGATATACTGCACACACTCATCGCAATTTACTGATGAATGATAATAGCCACTAACAATTCAGGTGTGACCAGTCAAAAAAGGGGAGGCTTTCTCCTCTATATCTCACCTCAGACATCATAGATCCGAACCTCTGGTGTTCAGGGTACCGTGTTTTGCTAAAAGACTAGCACTGTTTTGTATTTTAGTATATAGGGACTCACTTTTGTGAAAACTTGAATATAAAGCGAGAAATCGTTTACTTTATTATATAATTGAGCATTTAAAAATAGGGTAGAAACTTGATAAGACTAGCGTGCTGATAAGTATTATATATTGTACATCTTTATATTCGCTGGACTAGAAAGATGAAACAAAGAGTTTAGTGAAGAAGACATCACTAATTGTGTGATGCACCCGTGGTCATATTAAGGTCGAATGAGACTATTTCGTATACTCCTTATCCCCTCTCTTATGCCCCCCTTGGTGCAGCGGTAAGTAAGGTCAATTAATTCGTGCGTAGGTTGAGTCTGAAAAATATTTTGACACCGATTAGCTTGTTATATTATGATTTTTCTAAAAGCCTTATAAGATGGTCTAATTTCATGCCTTCATAATTTAGACATTTCATAACGGTTTTTCGCACATTTTAATTTCGCAAGTGCTCTCCTCAAAGAAGGTCCAAATATATTGTTTCCAGAAAATAAGAGATGTATCTATATATGTGAATAAGATTTGACTAAAACCTATAGTCATATTTCCAATCCTCTTGCATCTGAGAGATTTAATTCGCACTCAAATCTATCAAGAGTGTTGAAAGTAGGTTCATAAATTTAATGCCGAAGTTTACTAGTTTTTCTAATCGTTCTTTCGTACTAAAAACAAGGGGTTCTTCATGAGGCATTTTTAAAGTGTGGTCTATATCAGAGCTTTCTCAACACCTTGTTGAAAGACATTAACAAGTTAAAGTTTTTGTTGAAAATTAGTAACGTGTTAAGTCTCCAAATTTAAGAGTCAGCTAGGTTACAGAAAGATAGTGGTAATCTAAAAGCTAAAGGTCTGATGATGAGCATCTGAATAATGTGGATTTTATATATGCGCTCTACGACTCCCTTTAAGTATAAATGAATATACGCCAAAAGTTAAGAGATTTTGAAAAGTAGGTCAGTCCAGGTCACTCAGAGTCAAAAGTTTTTAGTACTCAGAATAAATCTTATTTTTTATCTTGACGCATCTTTACTGAAATTGTCTTATAGACCAGTTTATTATCACTTTGGCTCTCAAACGATGATAGCCGGGTTAAAGTTTTTTGAATAAGTAGGTAAAGTCCAAGGTCAGTAGGTTACAAGTTTCGGTACCAAAAAAGGTCTCATCATGAGGCATCGTATACATGAAAATATCAAAGCCCTATTCCCTTCCTAGTTCAACAAGATATACAGCACGGCTTCTAAAGTTTTTTCGAAAAGGTAACGTCAAAGACAGGTCCAGCAGCTCACGTAGTCACAAGTCTTGGTCGCCCCATTCAGCTTGGGATATTAAAAAAAAAACAAAAAGAAAACAAAAGGAGCTCATACATTGAGGCATCTATACACTAGTGTCCACTCCTAGCTGATTCCTTTAGTTCAAAAGTAAGCGCCCATAAGTTTAATCAGTTTTTGGAAAGAAGTAGGTCAAAGTCCAAGGTCAAGGTCATCATAGTCTTGGTACCAATTCTAACAAAGGTCTCATATGTAGCACTCTACACATGAATTCAAAGCCACTAATTGCCTTTATATACAAAAAGACAGAGTCTCGGTCTAGAGTTATTTGAAAAGTAGGTCAAAGCTCAAGGGCTCAAAGGCTAAGTAGGTTTAAAGTTCTGGGGATACCAAAACAAAGGTCTCAGTCATGCATGGATCTACACATTGACAGATCATCAAATAGCCTATTCCCTCTTCTATGTTAAAGATTTAGCCAGGTTAAAGTTTGTGAAAGTAGGCCAAGACATGGCTCAAGGTTCACAGGTTCTAAAATCTTGGTTATTAAAACAATAGGTCCTCATCATGAGGCCATACTAGCATGAATATATTTCAAAGCCCTTTCCTTTACTTCAAGATACCGTAGGGTGTTTCCGTAAAGTTCGTCCGGATAACTCTTATTTAAAACTGACAAACCTTCATTTTATTAATATGCATTTTTTCATTACAATCAAAGCACATTCTTAGTTATCAATTCTATCAAATTACTTATAAGACACTACTCATATCTCGAGAGTAAATGAAAATCCTTGCGTTTATCCAACAGTAAAACACTTAAAGTAGCAATTAACTTTTTTCGCAACGTAGTCACACAGATTAATATTCTAACACGTCTATACATTTCTTGATTGTGCGTGGTGTTAACGAGTCCATCAATAGACTTGTTGTATAATCTGTTTCTGGTTTCAATACGTAATTCATATATATGACTATGGCATAAAATTTCATTGGTCCAAGTTTTTGTTAAATTCACGATTATCTCAGCGAATCTTCCACTCACACTGTTATCATTCTAGCGTCTTTCACTGTTCAATTACATACTGAAGTTTCATTTTTGTGTGTAGAACTGATCTCGAGAAAGGCATGATCTTTTTCCGTCTCCACTCGATGTCATGCGAAAATGTCTTCACAGTTTGCAGAATATTTTATGTAATTTGTAAAATCATAATAACTGGTTATATTATAAGATATGTTTTTATCTCTGACTGTTTACCTTGAATTCCATTTTGGTGGTCATCTCTCCTTGGGTTGTCTGTTTTCTATAGTTGTTCACAAAATTTATCGCTGCTCTTCTGCTCAACCAATTTTCACGTGTAAATCGTTCATTTTTTTTCGTATGCCATTTTGCGAAACTGTTTACATAGATCACTAAACAATCCTCGATTCTCTGCTATTTTTCGATTACCTACTTTGAACGCTATCATATTAAAACATTATTCTCTAGTCAGATTTTTAATATCGAACCTCTTGGAAACACGCTCTTATGATTTAACTTCCTTTCTAGATGATAATATTATTTTATTCAAACTCATACCCTTACAAGTTAACTATCGCAGTGTATCAAATTTTTTGTTACTCAAAATATCAATTGATATACTTGTATGCATAAGATACAATACATATACTATTGGGTATTAATATAGAAATGATTTGCAACTCGCCCTAAGACATCGTATATTCTTCTGTGTTTATCGTGTGTACATCATTCACGCTCTAACGAGATCTAAAATACACGAACCGTCATGAGGCTGTCTTAATTTACCTCTGAAAGTCGGTAATGTACAACAATAGAATCTTGTTTTAGATTTGCAATAAATTACTAGAACTGACTCTAGTGAAGGGATTATTTAACATATGTTCCAATAATCCTATACATGTCTCGGGGATATTATGCGTTTACTTTATATTGCTTTAAATTTAAGGCTTGTCCTACACTATTTAGACTATTTGACACGGATACTCATACCGATTCACTGTAGTATTACTTAGGTTGATAGTTTCCATGGTTGTAAAGTTTTTTGCACACAGTAGGTTCAAACAAGATCCAAGGGTCAAATCTTGGTATTTCCAAACAAAAGGTCTCAACATTGGTTAGCGCAATCTATACATATGATGAAATATCAATAACGAAACCTATATTACCCCACCATTGGGCTATGCTAAGTTGACCAAAGATTAGCAGGTTAAAGTTTGTTTCTTTTAAAGTGTTGATGCGCCGTGTACTCAGCTTTCCATCTTTCGTACGACCCTCGTTATCAAGCATCTCCGACCTCCGTAACCCCACTCGGAATAATCGGAATGATGTGCCGAGAGATAATGGAAGGCTAACTAGCAGTAGGAGTTATGCAGATCAAGTTCTCATACCGGGTTCGTCCCGGGTCTTAAACCACTCAAAATTTCACATGGAATTAATACAAGTTTATAAAAAATTGCCATGTTTCTTACTTAAATACAAATGGCTAATACAACTGATTATGTTTTGTTCTCCTCTTTTATTGTGTATATTTCTATTAATTGATTTAGCTAATCTTCGAGGCAAGAGATATCCATATCTTTGTAGCTGACAAATAGAAAAAAATCGTTTGAGAAACCATATATATGCCGACCATTGGTTGAAAGTCACAGAAGATAAATAGGCTATTCACTGTTTGTTGCGCTACAGAGGCATTTTAGCAATTGTGTAAGTACATATTTATGCGTCAGTTAAATAATATACTCGGTATACATGCTAAATATGCGCTTTAAAATCTCATAACATTTGACTTGGCACCCAATGTGAACCTGAAAATCAATAGGGATCATTCTACCTCTAAGAGCAACTCTTCAATAGTCATCTTATAGTCATGAGATTGAATATCGAAGCGCAAGGGTAAAAAGATATAGAAAGACGGAAGAGTCAACATAAGTCTAACATGACTGAGACCACTCTGACCTTGGACATGTGACCTGAAAGTCAATAGATATGAACTCCTCACTCTCTTAAATGAGTCAACCCTGTATCAAGTTTTGGTTGATATCAAGCCTATAGGGGTCCACAAAATGATCTTGAGCTGGAGAGCACATAGTCTAAGAATGAACACCTTGAACTTTATGCGGCATGTGAACCTGAAAATAATAGGGATAGACTCTACAAGAAGTAGCCACCCCTGTAGCAGAGTTTGGTTGAATCATATAAGGCAAGAGGGGTCAGAATAGATATTAAAGCAACATACCATGGTACTACAGCAAGTACGAACAGTTCGTACAGAACTAGAACCTGCAAGAATCATAAGGTATACTCTTCTAAGAGCCCCTGTCAGTTTGGTTTGATATCAAGCAAAGGGTCAAAAGAAGATTTGAGCAGAGAGCAATGTTCTAATCCGAACTGAATATAACATTGGGCTCATCGGAAACATGTGATCTGAAAAATCAATTACGGGATCAACTATCTCGCTTAAGTAGCAAATTCTTACAAGTTTGTTGATTAAGCAAAGGGGTCAAAGATAATTGAAGCGGACAACCATTGGTTACAGACGACAGTTAACAGACGCACAGAGCTAATTGCGCTTTGGTACAATGTGAAATGGAAGTTCAAATAGGGATTATATGCTTACTCTCTAAGGCAACTTTGTACTTATTATAGTTATGGTTGATTAGTCATTAAGAAGAGGGTTCACAAGATAGTTGAGAATCGGACAAACAAGCTGGTTCTATGATAGACATGAACCACAGGATGTCAAATCAATATGCCTTCTAAAGAAGATCTATTTTAAATTTACAAAGGGGGATCAATTTGATTGATACATATTGTTTTTCAATAAGGCATCAGTGTATCTTAGCAATGCCCCTAGGTGAAACTTAGTGTTTTGTGGTTAGTCGTGTCTTAAATTCTGTGAAGTCTGGTATTACTACATTTATTTACTTTTTTATATAACACGCTATTTCTGGAGTCGGGACGAGGGTTGACTTAACCATATTGGTGGTGCAAAAAACATATCAATACTGTTGTATTGTTCATCTTGTGTGAGACGCAATTCCCCAGCTACGCAGTAACTTTTTTCTTCGCAAATTTTTCATTTCTAATAAATACTATAGTCAAACTCATAACATCTCGAGTTGTCTGACACCTTAACATACTGTACACATAACTTGTATTCTGTCACACATAACTTTTTTGTTCCAATGGATTTCGGAATTGGTCATTTTTTTTTGTAATAAGTCTCACACAGGCGAGAGATCGTCAGTTGAGGTTAATTCTGGTCTGGTCAGAAGATTGCTGTATTAGTTCGGTGTCTGTCAGTTTTTATGTTTCTTCAGTTGGTCGTTACGTTGAATATGAAACATGGTAATGAAGTGTGTAAAAGTTTCATACAGTATTTCTGCTAATTTTTCCTTAATATATCTTGGTATGACTCTTTCTATGCATCTCCATAGACTTCTCATATACAAGCATAGTGGCGCTTAGCATACACATTCAGTAATTCCAAATATAGTGATTAAACTAATGGGGATTAGCTCACCTTCTATATTGTAGCATGTATAGTTTCTTAAATGAAAAGAACATTACCTTCTAGTGGAGCAATCTTAGGACACAAATGCCTTTGATAACCTCATATCACAAATTCCCTATAAATTCGAATTCAATACCTTGTCCTGACGATATCTCAGTCAGTTCCACTGGTTGGATTGCATAGCGAGATGTTAATTTGCTCCACGGTCGCATACACTTCTCCACATGAATCCTTCCAACAGCATCTTAGTTAAGTATCCTACAATCGGGTATGACATAGAAGTGATTCATTATCTCCCGAGCTGATATTTATTCGCTCCCAATCGGTATGGCTGATGTAATAAGCCTTCCAACATTTTATTCTAATCGATGGACTGATGTATTCAGTGGATTTGAATTATCTCAATGCTTAAATTTACATGTGTATTTAAGTTATGAAGCTTTCCAATGGAGCGAGCTGTAATGCGCAGTGGGCATAAAATGTTTCTAAGCAAACAGGATCTGTTAGATACGATATAATCGGTTGTTGTAAATAAGGTACCAAGGAAGCATTCACATTGTTGAACTTGGATACTTGTGGTGTATTTCTTATATATTTGCTAGTGTGATATTCATTTATAGAGTGAGCTTCTTATCATTTATGTAGTGTAGTTATAACTGATGGAGCGGAATGTATGAGGCCTCATAGAATATCTTCATATTGAATCAGCATATAGTTACGACCTGCTTTTGATATGGCAATCAGCGTTTCTTACCATATTCACTAGAAAGAAATATGGTGTGCAGATATATTTGTTTTCAAATTATATCTTTAAAATGTTTTCATTGAATCTACAATGAGTCATTCTACTTTGAATTTTGCATTTTGATTTACATGTTAGATCTTTTACATTCTTTTCCAGAAACAACTGAGCTCTTGGTTTGAATAGGTGGTTCGGAATTCTACAACTAACTGGGGATTGTTCTTGAGCAGGGCCGCTCCGTCATAGTTGCTGGGGAGATGATCATGGAAAAGGTTATACGAGATTCTAGATGATAGCGATAGTTCTGGTTCCACCCAGTTTACTGCAGTTCTGGGTACTTCATGGTTTTAAGTCAGTGCTTTCAAAACTCTGGATAGCTGCAAGTGATAACCTTTTTTGTATGCTGAAAAAAGATATATTATTAAACACCTGATGAAATTAATGCCTAGGCGACCTGCGTTCTTTACAATGAAATTACTTATTTTAAACATGACTTTGCATACAATGAGAGAACCATGATGTTAGATAAAGGGTTATTAATGATGAGCGGTAATGTTGAGCTGACCTCATCGTTACAAAATGCTTTGCCAGTATTAGGTTATTTGCCTATTCTGTTTTTGTGTGGACATGGAGCATATACTCCGTGGTTTCAAAAAGCCAAGGTTAAATTATATAGGATTTCATTTCGGCTATTATATGATATCTCTTTTTTCTACAAATGATCCTTGGTTAGAGAGATAATTCAGAACGCAAGGTCAATACGCTGATTGAAATATTGTTGACATGACAGTTCATTTCATCAATAGTACATAACGATTTTAGTATAAAGCTAGTGACCTTGCACTTAGTACTTGATCTTAACGATCACGCTCTTTTCTATGGACCATTTGCTAAGTTAATTTTTATGTGATATTATGATCATACTTGTTCGATACTGTTTGATAATATGGAATTTGTTACTAGATATCTGGTATTTTGACTTGACATGTTCTCTAGTGGAATTGATAGCGTCTCAAAAATGCCGTCGAGTAACTTTTACCTGGGAAAGCTCATTTGCGCTTTATGTATCGTGTATTTGTGTGGATCACTCTTCATACTTTCGTTTTCTACAGCTTAAAATAATAGACAAAGGCACTTTTCCTCTATTGAGTATATTGGTATTTATCTGCTTTTTGAAGCTGTTCGCTGGCCACTTTTGAAAAATGGAGACTTTGATCCTAAAGTATCATATTAAGGAATGATTTAGATCCAACTATGAGGAATTATATGATGATAGTGGTTAGGTAGGTGTGCAATGGTTCATACAGAGGCCCAGAGGTTTGGGGTGCAGCATCGCTCACTGAGTGATCCTCTAGGCCCTGGCAGTGCAGTTGTTTACCTTATTAGAAAAAGATTTAAAGTTTCCATTAGAAATTTGTTGCAGGCTGGGTGCTTAGAGAATGATGATTTTATGGTCCAATAACTTTTGAATCCTGTTGCTGCTTGCCTCAACCAGGAGTGATGAATCTGATAATTTGTTCTACTTCTATTGTAGTGAGGCTTTTTAGGTAACGTGTTTGTCTATTTAAGTGTCGTGAGAGAGACATTTTAATATATAGTTCAAAATGTAAACTTGATACCTTATTGTGGCACACCATAACCGCGAACTTGGTGGTTATGAGTTTGAGAAACTTTGATCTCCATTATATCAAGGATGTTTTCTTAATTTTAGCTTTGCTGTGCAGTGGTGTCCTCTGAGAAGTATTTTTAAAGATTTTCCTATCCTAATATGCCTATGTTATACTTTGATCCCCCTATTGGGGTCCACCATCGTATCCGTGCGTTCATTGAGTTTAATAAACCTGTGAATTTCCTCTAATAGGAAGCTGTCCATATAATGTGTTTTTCCTGGCCCAGTGGTTCTTGGAGAAGAAGATTTTTATAGATTTCCTAATATAGATCTTATGTAAAATTGATTCCACCGTTATATGTTGGGCGATCACGTTACCTCTTTCCCGGGGGTTTCGACTTATAGAACAAACGAATATGACTCATTTATAGTCAGAGAGCTCTTTCGTAATAAAAATTGTAGAGATTTCGCCTGGCGTGGAGGTTACTTTGGAGAAGGTTTAAAGATATTTCCTATATAAATAGATCTGTTTAAATTTGATGCCCCTAATTGGGTACCTGAACCTGTACCCCAGGGGTATGATTTGAACAAGACTTGAATCTTCCTCTATACATAAGAAAGTTCCGTATTTAATTTTGTCAGCTTTCTGGCCTAGTGGTTTTGAGAAGATTTTCAAAAGGTTTTTATATATAACTAACGTCATGTCCAAACAACTTTTGATGTCTACTTGTGTGACGATTTTCTGCCGGGGGATGAGATTTGCTAAACTTGAATTCAACTATAATGTCAGCGGGACTTTTCGATCTGAATTTCGCTTATTATGGCACTTTGATACCAGATGTAGTTTTTGAGAGTAAGTGATAGAATTTTCTTAATGACACTACTTAACTATTTTGCAATTTTTGTTGTATTCTCTTTGGTGGGGGGCTGGTCTTCATTTTGAACAAAATGATTCCTTTAAGCCAAGGGTTTAGTGTGTACCTTAGTATTGGTTTGACGTTTGATGCACCAACTGGATTTTGATAGAAGAAGTCAAAAGTGTGATAAATTAAGACATGACGACAGTAGAACGGACGACGGACAAAATAAGGAGTCAGACATGCGCACTTGAAGCTTCGGTAGGTGAGACGCTAAAAAATGTATTGAAATGTCAAAAGAAGCGAATATTTTAATAAGATTGCTGAGTGCGACAATGGACTTTTGCAAAATCGACCCTTTGAAAGACTTGTCAAAAAAGACCCGTTTGTTAAAAGAAAATTTGATAAGTAATTGTAAAAATTTAATATGAGAAGGAGATTTAAGGAGTTAATGGAGACGTCGGAGGATATACGATAAAGAGGAAGGATGGACGACAGTAACTGGTGTTGTTGGTAATTCGCTCGATAATTTTTTCGGGGGCATAAAAAGAGCTTGAAAACTGCAATTACAATTCACAAAAATTCCTACATTTCCAGGGAAACAGTTGTAGGTAGAATATCACATTATCTTACTGGAGGTGAATCATTAACAGTAGTACATGTTCTGAAAGAGTTTTTATTTGGTATAAGAATGCCTTTAGTGTAATGATGCAGATGTGAGCATACAACAGTAATTGAGACATGATATGAACTGATTTGTTCTTTCCGATTGCAAGCTTGCTGGAAATTAGCATAGATTGATTTTGAGTTGTCTTGTAATTATACTGTCCATTAACTGGGGTCGTAAGGCTTGTATTTGTTTCTCTGGTTTATATATCTAGTGGCTTCATGTACAGTCTCTAGCAAAAAGCGTTTTACAGGACTCTTATTATACAAGACGACGTGACCTGAGATCTTACGCTAACAGGGCGGGTGAAGGTGACTTGCAATCACGCGCGAATTATCAGCAATGCCGCGCGGACGGAACAATGGTAAGTTAGTACGTTGGGGGAGGGCTTAAACTGACGTGTAGGTACATTCAACTGATCCAGTGCGTAAAATAATCCAAGTGGTTTAGATCAACACTTGTTTATATGCAATGTTTGCAATAGATATGGTTTAGCTAATGTACGATGGTTTGAGATCTTAACCAAGTCATTTCAATTGGGAGTTTCACTGATTCTAGTTAAAGTTCGCGCAGAAACGATATTCATGATTGTTGTGTAATAGAAATGTGTTTACATGTATTGTGTTAGTACCTTCGGCATGCGAAAATAATGCAAACATTTTTATTTCGCCGATCGTGCTTCCTCCGCGAAATTGTGCCGAAAAATAAATTACTCACGTTTTATTAGGATTCTTCAGTATATACAGGGTTTACCCTGCCATTCACTAAAGTCCAATAGTACTGTAATAGAAAATATTGGAAAATTACATGGGTGTAATAATATGGTGTAGGATCCAAAGTGTCATGGGAACTCTATAAGTGCGATGATCTGGACAAACCTTGTGGTTTTTGACACACCAAAGTGTGATGATGTTGTATAGCACCTAAGTCTTTTGTGCATTGCATAGATTGAACTGGATGCTGTATGAATAGGCAAGTAGAAAGAGTCATGGGATGTAAGAATTATTGAGTGACAGTATATTTAACAACGATAAATGCCTTTGCTGTTCTAACATTTTCAATGACATTTGCGCGTTCAAATACATGTGTTGGCTGTTCACGATGGCTACAGGTTTATTGAGAAAATAAGTTCAGTGGGTATACTTCACTGTTCAGTGGTCCAATATTCTATATGCATCTTTTTATTTTTCATTTTGAAAAGTCATCATGATTCGAAATTGAATGGTCTTCTATATGTATGCGTTTTGGTTGAGTTATAAATAAAATTGGAATAATTTAACACCTTAAATTTGTCGGCCAAACTGATATGATTTGAAAAGACATTATAATGATGTTTAAGTGTATAAAAAATGTTACTCTGCTTACAACTTGGCAATTGCACTTTGGCATGCTTAAAACAGTACTGATATTTTGGGGTCGTTATAAAAGTTAATCCTTAATAATTTTTATTCGACCGATACGCCACTTTTTTCCAGGATTTTGTATAGTGTCTCGGAAAAATTCGAAATTTTGAAAACTTTTGGTATGATTTTCTTTACGTGAAAGAAGTTAGTCTATATAATGGCAGAGTACGAATTTGTTTATCATGGGCATCATATTCACAATGTAGGGCAACTTTACACTCGAGTGTAACGAATAATTTTCAGTCGTTATATTGCCATTTTCGATCATCCTAACCTCGCGACGGGAAGAAAATTCCGAGTTACATCCTATCGGAAGATCTCTGTGAGATCTCTAGACGTTTTATTTTGTCGAAGTTGGTTGATAGATAGATTTGATGTTGGGCTTTGTTGTATGACGTGCTTATCATAGTCAGTTTATAAACTTAGGTTGGTGACTTGGGAATGAAATGAGCGCTCTTCATGTGAGCGAACGATGAGAGTTGTCGATATAGCGAATTGTGTGGTGAATATAGAATAAAAAGCGAAAGCTGAAAAGAAATGGTCGATTCATTTTGAAATAGCAAAACACGGATTTTCACGTTAGGGTAAGGGGTATATTGCCTAACACAAGGAAATGGAGAAAATGACTCGTAAGATACGTGAGAATTAACGGGGTAAGAAAAGATTATGTTTAATTAGGGTGACATAACGTTTTTTTAATCCCCCATGACGATTTTTGTTCATCAAATTATTTTCCCAAGTGAGATTCTCTGGTAAATAAGAATCATTTCAATAACTGATATTTGTCCAAAATTCAAAGTGGTCGAAATATTAGAGATTCAAAATTAGAAAAGGTTAAAGTCGGGAATCAACTATGTTTGGTGCGCCAGATTCATACGTTACTTTAGGTGTACGCCGAGTCTGTATGAGAGGCTTCACACTTTGGAGGAATACATGTAATGGTCTGTACAACTGAGATTTGAGTTTTTCAGCTGGAGTTTTGGTCTGAAACTGAGACTTTTTTTTTCGACTTTTTTTCAATGTCTTCCTTATGCTGATAATTTTTAAAATAATTTGTATCCAATACTAGGTTAGTGTTCGAACGTTCTTCTTTTAATTCAATTTTTTCATTTTCATTTTTGGTTGTTGTAGGCTTTTGAAATGGTCCATCTTATATTCATGTTATTTATGGTTTGGTATGTTTGATAGGGTTTTTAAAGTTGAGACTATAGGCTTTTGTTTGAAGAACAATTGTCAAGTTATAACAGTTTCCTCATTGAAAGGTAATTGAGATTAAATAACGAAATTTTATTTCACATAGTTTATACGTCGAAGATACATCCAGGTTTCTGTTTAGGGTTTAGTGACTTTATCTATGGGGTATGTGCGTACTAAACTAGTTAATCATTCATAATGTGTCTCAGTCTCCCCTCACGGAACCTCATATCGCTGCTTACTGAGTAGTTTGTTATATGTAAGGAACTGTAAGTTTTTCTACTCCATATTATTAAGTCAGCTATACTATTAGTGCAATGACGTAATCTTGGTAGCGTTGGTAACACTTTAATACCATATAAACTGAGATTCAATAGAGGACAGTGTCTGTTGAATTTAGCTAGAGAATATGACTTAGTTTTCTCCTTTTTGCTGTTCAAAAATTCTAGTTACGTAAATTTGTCTCGAGTTCATCTTTCTAGTTTGTGGTATCGTGTGCTGATCATTCTATTATTCTATAACTCTTCAAATTCTAAAGCAGGGGCTTTGTGGTACAACTAAAATCAAAGACAACCCCAATAAATATACATGGCTTGTTGCAGTAAAAAAAAATCAAGACATATTAAAAATACTGTTCTTGTGGCATGCAAAAATTCAAGACAACCTAATAAAAATAAATGGCTTGTGGCTAGCAAACACAATTCAGACACCTCCCTTAATAAACTATTCTTTATTAGGGTGGTGTCTTATTATTTTATCTACAACATCTATGCCATCTCTCAACACGGTCTCATCAGTTTTCAATAACAGGCTCTCTGGTGTCTATTACAAGTTGTCAATCATGAGTTAAATTCAGCGCGCTTCTAATCCATGTGTAGAATATGTGGCTCGACTGCAACTAATACCGTTTTGGCACTTCTGGTTATCCTTCTTTCTTCTTCAGTTCTCTTTCGTTTGTCGCACAGGTCAGGATATCAGCTGTGACCCAGGGCTTTATTGACAGTTCGGTGTTTGGCGCAAGACCGAACTAGAGGCTTGTCTCCGGAGCAGGTGTATTGCCGAGTGCAGACCATGAAGCTGAGTTGATAGGCTGTTCGAATCAACGTGTCCATGGTCCTGTGTCACCTGTGCTAGGCTGACTAATCATGACTTAGTTTGGGGGAGAGGTTCGCATATAAGATAACTTTTCTCCTCTCTCTTCCTATCCTATCGCCTTGTGGCTTTGGAAAGCTCTTGTTTTATTGTTTTCTTCTGTTATCTCCTCTCCTGGGCGTCGGTCTGGGTGTCCTTCAATTTTATTTCTCGAGGGGTCACCTTCATTACCCGCCGCCCGCCTCACCACCAGCTGCAGAGGGTCAAGCGGCTTATCACGAGCACTCGTAAGTTGGAACTCTCGACGCAAAATTGAAAAAGGAATCCATAAGCTCTAACAGAAAAGACTAGTCTCAAGGACCAACGATAAGGCGCAAGGAAAGGTTTTGCACGCCTTTTCTCACTGTGTAGACTGCTCGACTCAGTGACACAGACATGGACACTGTTTGATCAGCGTGAGCAAGGCCGGAAGTGCATCATTTCAACCTACGCAAGTGTGTACACTGGGTAACCCGACATCTCCACCTAGTAGCAGATTTCTTGCGCATCCTGAGGAAGCCGTCGATACCGTGTCATAATAATAGCCTGTGGCAGATATTCATCGAAAGCTGCACATCTGGGCTACTTAGCGAACGCGCCTTCTTGTGCGACCAAACGAATGAATACTTGGAAGACAGAAGAGGAAACTGCTGATAAAGCGAAACCAGTATAACTATGGGGTGACAGTCAAAAGCCCTTAAAGTGAATGATACCAACGGTGAGGTTGAGATTGAGTAGAATAGGCGTGTAGAAATAGCAAAAAATATTATAGACATTGAATTTGAGGACACGAACCGTCGCCAAGAAATAAAAATTTAGAAGACAACTTGAAGACAATATTATTACGAGCGAAAAGGCGAGGTTAGTCTCCATGAATTCTGTAGTGAATAGACCTTCGTAGACGCTGACTAAACAAGCCACAGAGACGCACCATACGCAACCATATACAATATAAGAATGGAGAGTTAGGTGCGTGACAGAGGTGTAAGACATTGCTTTTTGATATCGATGGATCAGAGTATTTTCTGAAAGTCTCATGACTGTAGTCAACAAATAGTGTTCTCATTACAGGGGTAAACGGGTGAGGTCAAGCTGATCTTTTTCTCACAAAGACCTCCCCTCTAAGCAACTAACAATGGATGACTATCCCAGATCTTCGAGAGAAGTTTGAAGCAGCACATCAAGCACTGAAAAAGGAAGTCGGTCAAGGAGTGGGATTAATATATTCCAGGAGAAGCCTATGTGTCTGTGCAGGGGGAGAGGCCATAGAGTCAAGGGGTGCTCGCTTCGATTGATCATATCATTCTGCATACACAAAGACTAGCAGAGAGGGACGAAATGCCCCACATACACCATTGCGATCACTAATCACCTCGCTGGTGAATGTTACTGAACTCGAGCTCAAGAAATGGAACTCTTCATCTGTGGCCGTTACACGGCTAATTAGCTCTACAATAAAAAGTGACCCAGTAAGTCATGTTTGATACAAGATCTGGAAGCCACGCAATGAATACTACTACGATACAAGGGAGCTAGATATCATGGCAAGGAATTGTAACATTAGAACAGGTTTAAAGAGCAAGGGCGATGAAGATACAACTAGAACAGTTCTTTACGAACCTCAGAAAATAAATTCTAAGCGATGTCGAGAGAGCGTACAATGCTCCGGTAAGAAACATACCACACTGAGATAACAGTAACCTCTTACAAATGATTTAAGTGGTGGGACTTTAAAGAAGGCCTTCGACAGAGTTGGCTGCAGCTTGTGGGCAACATGAGGATATAATCAACGTATATCTGAAATCAAGCAATAGTATACAACATATATGACGGGGCCGTCTAGGCAGAAGTTTCTCAACGAAAGTATAGCGGATTAGTTTGCTCAGGGACCAGATCGAGATCGGGTGGGTTAAGTACAAGGTCGAGTTTGCTTTCTCCAACTCTTTATTCAACACTATCTTGCTTATGGAAAGAGAAAATAACTAGAACTGAAGCGTTAGTAAGAGTCCACAATGTATCTGTCAGCCATTGGACAAGGCAGAAAATTAGCCAACTTGCGTTTTGCCGACGAATTTACGACTGGATATCCAGGGAATACAAAGCAGATCGGCCCAGACATTGATTAGAGAGAGTGTGTTGGGGATACAGCAAGATCAGGCGCCCGTAACTGAGAGACGATATGCCGACGAAAGCTCAAGCTGATGTACCAAGAACTAATCATCCTAAGCTCGGCATCAGATACAGACTAATATCAAGAGTCATAATGCAGGCGATGAAATCGGAAACTCGTCAAAGATGACTTCAAGTAATACATTATTGGGTTTCAGTCGTAATCAAAGTTGAGCGAACACCTAGCATGAAAATTCTATGAACAACGCTATGCTGCTAAACAATCATGCTCCCGCTCTGAAAAACTGAGGTAACTTGATTGTTTGAGAAATGATAGAAAATTAAATTTGTTATTATAATTCAATACCTTTCCAATGTGTAAACTGTATATTGACAATGTTTCAAACAAACACAAGGAACTCCAACAAACGAAATAAGACTTGATGCGAAATCGATGGGTAACTTCTCATAAATAAACTCCTCGGTACTGCTCTGTGACGCTCATAAAGTACGAGCAATCGACAGACAGTAATATTGGAGAAGAAAGAATAAATACAAGAGCTTAACTGAAAATTGAAGGATGCTACTCTGCAGGCTCCCCTAGAAGCAACTCATCAATCACAAAACTAAAAATCAACAATCACTAAATGTTGAGGAACAGAGAACATGAGTTCGAAAAATCGTCAGTGAAAGGAGAATCACAACGGCCTTCTTGTGAACACACACTGAGATGAGTAGTAATACTGGGATAACATGAAGTAGTATATGGGAACATGTTCATAATAAAAAAATACCACAGGACTCAGCATAGCCACGAAAAAACACTACTAACAACGAGAACTGTATCTGGAGAAGGGAGCAGGAGAGGCCAAGGCAGGAAAAGTAGATTGGCGAACAACATAATCAAAGGTTGCGTACCCAGGGAATTGAATCTGATGCCACAACATATGACGGAGGAAGATGAAACAGAAGCCAAAGGGGATCGGATGAGGATAAAACTTGCCCAATAGACTCACAGTGGTTGCCCAGTCCGGTTGCGTTGCCGAACAAGGGAATAGTGTGAGGTAAGCGCACAAGATCATTTCACCCTGTATGTTGTTACATGTAGGTCCTGCAAAAGTGTGTAAGAACAGCCTATTTAAATGGCTCTTAAATTGTTAATATCACTGATTGCTGTGTAATGCAAAATAAACACTCCATTAGTCATTTCCTTCGCAGCAGTCGAACTCCTTCCCAGATATACAGGAAAACGCATTTGATATCTCGGGGTTTTCATGTACTTTAAAACAGTCTCGGAGACGTTTTCGTTGTCAATATTTGAAAATGGAACGGCTCATTTTTTTTGCTGTTGAAATTTTTGAAATTGATGGGCAGAGTTTTAAAGCGCAGATATGAGTCTTAATAACTGACGCTAAATTTTTACATCTTAATCGACCAAAAACGTTCACATACTGTAATCTAAGATATTCAAGTTCTCCGTGAAGGAATCAGCAGGTAAAAAAATAAACGTCGTTATATTGCATTACTGCTAGTGCTATTATCTTCGCACATCATCGATTATTCCCGATGACGGAGATGCTGATAAGAGGTCGTACGAGATGGAAGCTGAGCGTAGGTATACTCGACTTTTATTTTGTCTTGTAAAATTTTTTTTTTAAATTTGATGGATATAAACCTAAAACGACGAATAATTGCAAATTAGATTGAAAATTTACATACTGAAACAACCGAGCATAGAAGGAACCGGATCAAGTAATCTCCTTCAAAACCGATTATTTTACATATGAGAGGCTCAGGAGGGTTTTTTGTAATCTATATGGAATAGCGCAAAATCTACGTTTTGCGGAGGTTTTAACGCTACTCTTTATACCCATCCAAACCATGTTATACCGTAAATAATGTATTCTTCTACACGCAAAATGATAACTTTCAACTTGTAAGGAATTTGAAAAAAATTAAAAAGGAGAGAATTAAATATAGGTCGTTGGACTGTTTTTATAAAAGGGAGGTGGGGTTTTTTTTTTTTTAAAAGGGTGGGCAAACTTCTGAATGTGGAACAAAAAAAATAAATTTAAAAAAATCATCAATGGATCGGGGGGCCCAACCTTCTTCAAACAACAACTGATGGGGAGGGGGCTTAAAAACCCACTAATAGCTGAAATGAAAGGGGAGGGGGGGGGAGATCTGCTGAGTGTCGTTGGGGGTTTTTGAAATATGAACATGGAAAAATATTAAAAATACTCCACTGAATGGGGAAGGCAGGGACAATTTTTTTTTTTTTTGTTTTTTTTTTTAATTCCAACTGAATTGGGGGGGGGGGGGGGGGGGGGGTGTATAAACTTTAAAAAAAAAAAATGTTATATGTCGCTGAACAGCTGGGTGGGGTGGGAAACTTCCTAAAGATTGCTAACATCTAAATAATGCTGAAAAGCAAAAAAAAAAAAACAAAAAAACAAAAGGGGGAAAAAAGACTAATAAACTCTGATTGTATGTGGGTCGGGGGTCTCTTCAAAGACTTGATATATATATATATTAAGCCTACTTTTTTATTAGTAATTAGAGTGTTACAAATATAATGAACTTACTACATTCGATCTTTTTAAAGGACTCCATAATAGATCGTAAGAAGTCGCTATTTGAAAGATGTAGTTCATCTATCTCAGAGTACTTTCCCTGAGCCCAGATACAAGAGGAGCGAGAGGTATATAGAGCAGACGGGGTCCTCTTTTACACTGTGATGTGATATAATAAGAAAGTGTGAGTAAGGAGCAAATAATAAAATATGTATATGTAGTGAATTATACTGTCATCCCGACTCCGACCTATTTCTTTTAAATCTCTCCTCCGCTACCCAAACACTCTTTTGTCACATCTTTCTGGAGAGATTTGTATCTACATCCTCAGAGAATTCTGATGAAAAATTCTCAGTTGTCGGGATTTAAAAGACTATGAGACGCTTCAAATGATTACTATCTTTTCTGTTAATGCCGAAGTCTTCACTGTTTTCGTACCTTCTATTTCTTTGATTTCCTTGTGTTGTATACCATCCTACACTAACGTGAGCGCGTGTTGTATTCTGAATCCGCCATTTTCTTTCACTTTCGCTTTTCTATTCCCACCAATTCGTATATGACAATCTTCATCGTTTGTCATAAGATCGTCGTTTCTTCGCAAGTACAACCCTAATGTTTTTAAACTGATGAAAAGCACAGACACAACAAAATCAATCTATTTGACAACAATAAACTCCTGAGTCTCCAGAGATCTCCGAGAGTGTAACTGAATTTTCTCCGTCGCGAGGTTAATGGAGTGATCGGAATGAGCGGAATATAACGACTGGATTAATTTATCGGGTTACACTGAGTGTCAGATGCCGGCCTGTACACTTGTAATGATCCTGAAACGATTCGTACTTTACTGGCCATTATAGAATATCGATCTTCCCGTGTAAGGAAAATCATACAAAAGTTTTCAAAATTCGAGTTTTTCGACAGCTATGCAAAATCCTGAAAAAATGGGTGCTATTTCAGTGCTCGAAAAATTAGAAGAGATTACGGTATAACAACCCGACTGTTTTTAGGCAGCCAAAGTGCAATGGTCCATTGGTTGGTAGGGCAGAGTAACAATTTTTTATGTCACTTTATTATGACATATCATTTATAATGTCTTTTCAAATCACTAATCAGTTTGCCCGGACAACCACTAAGGTTGTTTTAGGGGGAATAGTATGTTTTTTTATTAACTCAAACCAAATCCTGCATGTACATTAAACCACATTCGATCAATGTTTTCAAAATGAAAAGAAACTTGTCAGTTAGATATGACCACTGGAACAAGTGAAGTATACCCACTGGAACTGTATTCCATATAACCTTACCTCTAACGCACTACATCGTATTTGGACGCGCCAAGTCATTGAGAAATGTTCTGAGAAACGCAAAGTGCATTTGTTGTTGAAATATCTGTGTCACTAATATTCATTTAATTCATGAAGTCCCTTTTTTTTACAATCTTGCCACCTATTCATTGCTCAGTTTATTTTGCAAATCAACAGACTTTCGGTGTATCCACACTCATCACACTTGGGTGTGTCAAACCATCAAGGTTTGGTCGCACGCGACGAAATCGCACTTAGAGCTCCCATGAACTTTGGAGTCCTACCATATATTACCACATGTAATTCCAAATTTTATTATAGCGAATTGGGACTTTTAGTGAATGGCAGGGTAAACCATATACTGAAAAACTCCTAATAAAACGTAGTAATTTATTTTCGCGCAAATTTCGCGAGAGCATCGATCGCTGAAATAAAAATGTTGCTTTTATTTTACCATGGCTACTAAAATACATGTAAAACTATTCATTAACACAACAATCACCATGAAATTTACGTTCTCAGCGATTGACGTGCTCTAGAGTGAACTCGCGATATAAAGTATTGTGTAAAATAAGGCATCTCAGTAGTAACATAGTATTGGACATATTGGAATACAGTGTTTGGACTCTACCACTTTGATTGTTATGCAGTAGTTTGAAAATGTACTACACGTAGTATCTACAGTTCCCTGAAACGTTTACTTTACCATTGTTCGATGCGGTCATTGTGCAGTTCTGTGTGCGGGTCAGCCGTTCGTATCTGCGTGCGGCACCGTGCGTGTAGTAAAGTAGAACGTTTCAGGGACTGGTATTACTCGTATTAGTAACCAGAGGAAATACGAGGCTTGCACCCATAATGGACATTAATCATACATGACTCAATACATAGCAATTTTCCACTTGCAAAGTCAGGAGTACTGTGTGTTGCCTCAATCTGCATCATTGACAGCTAGGGATTTGTCCATAAGTTATCTTTCAGTACATGTACAATTATTGTTCATCAGGAATGGATATTCCTTCAACGTTCCCTGGAAATGTAGGAAGTTTTTTGAATTGTATGCTGAGTTCAAGCTCTTTTGTTGCTCCCCGAAAATTTCGGGGAGCATAATAGTTGCTGTCCGTGTCCATCCGTCCCTCTGTCCGTTCGGTCGAGCTCATCATCTCCTAAACTTTCATCCATAAATTTGTTACAATTTTACTTCAATGTTCCTTGGAGACCAAGGGCTTGTGATGCAAGGCTTTCAAGGTCATTTGAAAGACAAGGACTCGGAACTTATAAATATTCCTTTATTTCACCAGTTTTTAGCTCACCTGACGCCGAAGGCTTCAAGTGAGCTTTCTGATGCCTTTTGTCCGTCGTCCGTCTGTCTGTCTGTCTGTTAACTTTCTCACATTTTTTGACTTCTTCATCAAGCCCCGTTGGGCAAAATTCAACCCACCACACCAACTTGGTACAAATTTACCCTTGGGTAAAGGGGAATCAAGTTGTTCAAAACTGAAGGACCAGGCCCCCATCAAAGGGGAGAATAATTACAAAAATGCAAAAATAGGGTGTGTCATTTAAAAACTCTTCTTCTCAAGAACCACTGGGTACAGAAAAGCTGAAATTTATATGAAAGCTCCCTGATATAGTGGAGATCTCAGTTTTCAAATCATGACCCCGGGGTAACAATGGGCCACAATAGGGGATCAAAAAGTTTGACTGTGATTATAAAGAAAATCTTTAAAAAATCTTCCTCAAGAACCACTAGGCCCAGAAAGCTGAAATTTAATATGGAAGCTTTCTGATATAGAGGAGATCAAGTTTTGTTCCAAATCATGACCCGGGGGTACGATGGGGCCAATAGGGGATACAAAGTTCTTACATATGATTATATAGGGAAATCTATTAAAATCTTCTTCTCCAAGAACCAACTAGGCCAGGAAAGCTGAAATTTATATTGGAGCTTCTGCCTATAATGGAGATTTAAGTTTGTTCAAATCAATGACCCCCGGGGGTACGATGGGGCCACAATAGGGGATCAAACAGTTTTACATAAGATTATATAGGGAAATCTTTAAAAATCTCTTCTCAAGAAACCACTGGGCCCAGAAAACTGACATTTTATGGAAGCTTCCTGATGTGAGGAGATTTCAAGTTTATTCAACTGGCATGCATCCCCGGGGATACGATGGGCCCCAATAGGGGAATCAAAGTTTTACAATACGATTATTAGGTGAAATCTTTAAAATCTTCTCAAGAACCACTGGACCAAGGAAAGCTGAAATTTATTATGAAAGCCTTTCCTGAATATAATGAGATCAAGTTTGCTTCAAATCATGACCCCAAGGGGTATGGTGGGGCCACAATAAAGGGATCAAAGTTTTAACATTTGAATATCTATTAAAAATTGTCTTCTCGGAAGACCAAAAGAACACATTTAACCTTAAAGCTTCCTGATATGAGTAGAATCCAAATTTGATCAGATCATACCTCCTGGGGTTAGGGCAAGGCCACAACAGGGGGATCAAAGTTTTGCATAAAATAGTTCTTCCTAGAACACTGGATGCAGTTTTAAGGAAACTTGAAAAATTCTTTCTAAATCACTACTGCTGAGGCCAAGGGCCAAGGTCACTCAGGTGAGCGATGTGGCCCATGGGGCCTGCTTGTTTAACCCGATTCCACACCTCCTAACCCTTTCATCAATACAATTATCATAAATGATCTCAAATATTCCTTGGGACATGATACTTTGGATCAAGGTCATTTTCAAGGGCACGATCACTCAAAGCATATACCCATATATATAAGGGGAAAGTGCCTTTTATTATTTTAACTGTTTGAACAAGTATTGAAGAATGTATCCACAAATAAGTAAAGGCAAATGGTTTCAGGTAAAAAGTCTTACTCAAGGTCTTTTTGAACGGTAAGGTCACTGAGAACATGTATCAAATACATGAAAAGTTCCTTATTCTCAACAGATTTCTGAAAAAGTAACTTGATCATATATCACATAAATAATAACTAGGCAAATTACTTTATTAGTCAACAGGTGACTTAAGGTCATTTTGTCAAGGTCATGGTCACTTAAATATATATCTTGTATATGAAAATAAACTTCATTTCAACAATATTTCAACAGTTATTGAACTTTCGTTCTGATATCTCTCAAAGCCAAGGTCATTGAGAAGATATACCTTGTATGAGGAAAAAAGTTCCTTATATATTTAACTGTTTTTGAACAGGTATTGATCATGTGTCGCACAAACAAGGAATAGGCAAATGACTTTAACTTGGCAAAGGTATTTGTAAAGGTTTGAGGTCACTCAAACATTTACGTTATATTAATAACCTTTATCTCAACAGTCATGGTTCATTGTGTAAGTCATTTGTAAATAAGTATTTCATTGGTAAAGATGCAATTCGGGGAGCATATCATCAGTTTTACTGATATTCTTGTTTCAGGCATTCAAAGTTTTGAACAGTTTGAAGACTGACTTAGGTAACCTTAGTACATGGACAGTGGAACTGGTCAACAACATTGCTGTCACAAATCTGTTAACTTTTGTCACCCCAGCAGACATGGAGGACCTCCAAAACAATCCCAGTAGTGTAGAATTCCTCCACCTATTCAACCAAGATGGTGTTGTTTCTGAAAAGAATGTAAGATCTAACATTAATCAAAATTTTAAATTCAAATGGAATGACTCATTTGTAAGATTCACATGAAAACATTTTAAAGAACTAATTGACAAATATATCTGCACACGATATTTCTTCTATGAAATATTGTAGAACCTGATTGCCAATCAAATGTGTGTTAATTGCTTTCATTTAGGATTCTATGAGCTCACACTTTTCCATTAGATTTATAATAACAATAATGATAAATCCTCTATTAAAATGAATCAAGGTAATATATGAATACAAGTACTAGTTTACAATGTGGCCCGTCTTATTTCAACAAACATTATCAGTAACAAGATGTGTTTGTGAAACATTTTTGCCCCTGGATTACAGCCCCATTGGAAAGGGCTTGTCATAATTAAGGGATACACATGTAAATTCTAAGCATTGAGATAATTCTAGAATCCACTGNAATTAAGGGATACACATGTAAATTCTAAGCAAGATAATTCTAGAATCCAAGAATACACT
>CAJDSM010089592.1:0-19320 GCA_903981925.1 Ostrea lurida
CCTGTCCGTCTGCGTGTGTTTAATTCGATGTCTAGGCCATTACTTCTTTTTGCTCTTTGACATATGCAAACCAATATCTAGTCATATTGGGTGTATCAATATGAGAGGAAGTAATTGCATACATTCATGACCTATATATGACCTTTGGACCATATGACCTTAGACTTTTAGGACCTCAAGGTCAAAGGTATAAGTTCTAACATGGATTATATTTGATGCATATTAGTGTATCACATGAAAGGATATATCACTTACATTCATGATCTTGTATAATCTGACCTGACTCAGGTCAAACTTATAGGTTTTTTAAACATGGATTTGTGGCGGGCCTATATCTTCTTTGTTCAATGCTTCAGTGACTCAAGAAAGTATGTGGGTGGCGGGGGGTATCCTTTGTGATGTTTTTACTCACAGTAAATTTCTACAGTTGGATTCTAATAGAAAGGAGTCCTACCCAAGAACCATCAGGGACTGGAAGCGCTATACCACTGTCACTGCTTCAGCCACAGAGTTCTTGAAAGTCTTCAAAAATTCTACTACTTGATTGAATTAATCAAGTTGCTTTTTACTTGCCACAAAACTATTTGTAACAGCTACACATCTGCTTTGTTAATTTTTAAAATTGGGTTTTCGCACTAAAGTGACAGTAATCATCAGTGATTTGATGGTGGTCACAAACCTGGTAGAAGTAGAAGTGTAATGCATATTTTGTATATGATTCATGAGGGAATGGTACCAAATATTGTCCCGTAGTTTCTGAATAATTTTAAGAATATTTCTACGATTTAATGTAATTCTTTCTTAATTTCCTGTCAGATGTAGTATCTCAAAACGAGCAGATTCCGCCTTAGGATCTACCGAACATACTATAGAGAGTTGACTTCAAGTTATCTCGACGAGGAGTTGTGTGCAAAGGTATTATATAGTCATGTGAGATTCAATACCAAGCTCTGTGATTAGTCCAGAGGTGTTTCCATTATGTTGTGTAACGGTTCTATACATGGGTATATTAGGACTGCATAACACTCACGCTAGAACTTCTTATTTACGGAAGACTTGACCAGCTCTCCAAGTGGAAGGAAATGATAGTGTAGAGAGTAGTCTGGCTGCTGAAAATTACGACTGCTGAGGAGTTCTCTCCCTTTTTCACCAAAGTTGTAGCCTTAAAAAAGCACCTTACATTCGCTACATTTTAATAGTGTAAATAAATACGATATTCTATCCGTTACTAGACCAAATGCAGGATGGTGGTATGTTGATACATGCATCTATGTATCTTCTTACTGCAAGGTAAGCCTCCAATGAAGCAAATGTTACTCCTGCATAATGAAAGTTTCTAAATGCAATCTGTTATGCCCCTTACACAAAGTGGTTCGGGTTTATGCCCCTTACACAAAGTGTGGTCGGGGCTATAGTTTTACCCTTGTCCATCCTTCTGTCCTTCCACAACAAGCAGTTTTCAGACTTTTTTTATAAACCCTTGTGATATTGAACTGATTTTTTTGCATAGTGAGAGGTGATGTTACTTGACCAGATTTTCCGGACTTTCCAGGTAGTACTGAGATTCATGTTTGGCTCCAATTGTGGTTCTGGTGTTAGGGAGAGCCACAATAGGGAGTCAAAGTTTTAAATGGAAATACATGTACGAGGGTTGTCCGTAAAGTTCGTGGACAACCTTGATAAAAACTGACAAACCTTGATAAAGTATATGAAACTAACATTTTCGTTAAATTCATGTTGCATCTTATTAATATGCAAATTTTCATTACAAACAAAGCACATTTAGTTATATTTTATCAATACAAAAAGACACAAACTCATACCCGGAGCAGTAAAATGAAAATCCTTGATGTTATCCAACGCAAACACTAAAGACAATTCACTTTTCGCAACGTAGTCACTGTTAAACTCAACACGCACATTTCTTATGTCGCTTTAACCAGTGATCAAAAATGTGTACAACCTGTTCTAGTTTCATATGTATTCATATATAGAACATGGGATAAAATTTCATGGACCGAAATTTTTTGAATTCCACATTTCTCAGCAATTTCGATAACTTGTTAGTCGCCTTCAATGTCAAGCACGCACGAAGTTCATTTTTTGCAGCACTGCAATCTCGGAAGATGATCTTCCTTCTTCAACGCTATATATCTATTAATGCTGTCACAAAATCTTTTATATCGCTTAAACAGTAATGAACGGCCAAATATTACAATGTTTTCCCAACTGTTTACCGGAATTCATGGTTTCTTTAGTGTTTTACCGATATTCGACAACAATTTTATCGCTGCTCTCTGCTCACCTTTCCGAAAACGTATTTTTTCGAAACAATGACGAAACTGTCTAAATAGATCACAAACCTCAATTTCTCTGCTATTTCGATACTTTGAACGTTCAAATTTTGCAGATTTGATATTGAAATCTTGGAAACACATGATGTAAATATTCTCAATCTTCGCGGGAATTTTACAAAATACAATGAACTGTATGAAACGATAAACAACTTTATTCATTAAAATTTTCGGAGAGGTTCTCATTAATTGAATTCTCACGCAATTGTAGCTAGATAACTGATGGTCAAATGGATGTATTATATCCTCTTTTATAAATGATTCTTCGCATATACGCATAAAGGAGTGGCTCTGTATTCTCGCATTTAATAAATAGCCATCTATTATGCTTACTGGCAATAGAGCGTACTAAATATGCAATATAATACAATACCTATAGACGTTACTTTTATATTATTATAGGCTTGTCCACGAACTACGAACTTTACGGACAACCCTCGTATATAGGCAATACCATTAAAAATCTTCTCAATAACAGCAAGGGGATGAATACTCAAATATGCAAGCAATACCGGGTATTGCAGATTGAAGTTTGTTCAAATCAAGACCTCAAGTATAGGGTGGGGCCACAATAGGGGGTCAAATATATAGGGAAACATCTTTAAAAATCTTTAGCAGGGCCCTCATTTTAGTATGCAAGCATCTCCAGGTAGTGCAAATTCCAGTTTGTTCAACCCAAGGGCCCCAAGGGGTAGGTTGGGGCCACAAAAAGAGATAAGAATTTGATATGGGAACAATATACATCCTGTACAGGAAATTAATTTAAAATCTTTTCAGAATCAGGAGGACTAAACTAAATCATGTCAAAATGCAAACATTCTTAAAATGTGTGGATTCAATTTTTTTTATGCCGATTAATGACTAAAGATGGGTGGTGTCGGTGTTGGGTGTTACTGTTTTTGTCCAATCTTTCTATCCAAAATTTGAACTTTGCTCATAAATTTTGAATTGTGGATGATAATGCTTTGATAGTGTGTTCCTTGCGACAGAGCCATTCTTTTGGTACCAGAATATTTACCATTATGACCTAGGAGTTTGACCTACTTTTAAGAAAGCTTACCCTAGGCAATATCTCCTGAGCTATTTATGGCGGGACTTTCATATTTTGTACAATTTCTTGATAGGGCAAGAAATTTACATTTGATGCAAAGATTTTTAACATTGGAGTTTGCCCAAGTTTTGAAACTTTAACCTTTCTCATACTTAATTTTGAATGGTGATACATCTTTCATATTTTGTGTGCCAGTTTTAGGAGAATATCAGTATAACGAATATGTAAAACTTTTGCCGAGACTTCTGAGCTCTCCCAATGTTGAAGATTAATAATTTTTTACAGGGAAGCTAGTGTTTAGAAGTTTCACTGTTTTGAATTTGTATTCATCAAATATTTAGAAGACTGTAATAATATTGCATTCTTCTGTCCAATCAGAATGATTTGATGTCTCCCGTGTATTTCCCTTTTTATTCTTTCCAATATCAGTATACATTAAATGTTGTAAAGCTTTGAATTATTTCATCAACACTTTTGTAGGCAATGGACCTTCTGAGTCCTCCTGTTCAGCAGAATGCTGACAGCAGATGTAAAGCCCTCGTCCGCAGGGGTACAGCTTTCTGTGAGCTAGAGATGTATGTAGAAGGTAAGCTAATCATTTTGGGTTAAACATTTTAATTATGCGAGTTAATGACTTTGACATTTGGGCCCGAAAAACAAGAGGTCATCTTTTAGTGATAGAAACTCTCCATGTGAGGTGTCATCAATAAATCTGTAACAGGACACTATTTCCTATCAGATGTGACTGGGTGACATTGAATTTTTTCTATAACTTAAAACCAGCAGGGGTTGTCCTTAAGTCATGGACCTGGACCCATGGTAGTGTCATAATCTTGAGCCAAGGCCACTAGTAAAAACTCAAGGTCACAATAATGCACATAGTGTTTCAACATTGTCCAGATCATAACTTTTCACTGAGTGCATGGATTTGAATAATATTTCACAAAATTGTTGTCATGGACCCAAGTAAGTGTCATGACTTTGAGCCAAGATCACTGGTCAAAGACACAGTGCACATTTGGTTTTAACGTTGTTTGGGTTATAACTTTTCACTGAGTGCATGGATTTGAATATATCACAGAATTGTTGCTGTGGATCCAAGGAAGTGTCACGACCTTGAGCCAAGGTCACTGGTCAAAGGTCAAGGACGCAATGCACATTGTCAGGTCCATAATTTTCACCGATTGCATGGATCGGAATAATATTGCCTTCTCTATATCTACATTCTGTCATCTCTGAAATAATTGATAGGCATATAACGTTTGGCATTGCTCTTGTGTGTGATGTCGCACAGATGATGTTGTCTGGTAACAATTCTAAATTTCATCATATTGTAATGTAAATGTTACAGCATGAGCAACAAAATTTTGATCACGTGTTAAAAGCCATTTCAAGTTTTGTTTGCTTTTGTCAAATGTTCTTGTTTTACAATTTTCACAGGTTTACAGGATTATGAAGCAGCTCTCAAAATCGATCCTAACAACAAGCAAGTGCGTGAGGATGCTGAAAAAATGAGAAAAATAATCCAGTCAAGTTCAGAAAGCTGACAAAATGGGAATGATACGTATTATTAGCCATCGGGCAAAATGTGAGCTGGGAAATACTCAGTGTCTGGTGCCATTCTCCATGAGGGTGTGTCCATAGATCAAAGACTGTTGTTGTGCAAAGGGAATTTAACTTTTTATCATGACGATGATGATAAAGACAATAAGATGATAAAGTGCATCTGATGTGTTGCAGCAAACAAAGTGACAACATTTATATATCAAAAAGACGAGACTTATTTCCTTCTCTCCCTGTGGAGAATAGAGCTGTGATCAAGTCCCCTCCATTTTGATCTCTCTTTCACTACTTTGGTTTCTTCATTTCAAAAGATGAAGTTTTTCTTCTATTTCATTTCATTCTTTATTCAATCTTCGCCAATTAATATTATTAATAAAATACATTGGAAAACTGCATTCTGTACAAGTGCATGTAAGGATAACATAGCTATATCCTATGTGTGTTATACATAATTAAATGTTGGGAAATCTGGTTTTATGTTATCTTATGAAATTGAAAACTGCGGAAAAATATATAGTTATCCTTTTGAATTAATAAAGAAAATTATGGACATTATCACAATAAGGCTATAGATACTGTAAAACGAGAATATTTAGCGCACTTTTAGCATGTTTAACGTGCGATAGCGCTAAATTAAGTTGTGCGCTAAAAGATTTTCATTGTCATTAAGTTATTGACAAGTTGGTATAGTTCAGCTATTAAAAATAAGTTTGCGCAAAAAGATTTTCATTGCTGATTGCGCTAAAATATGTTGCGCCAAATATTCTTGTTTTACAGTATTGCCAGGAACATATTCCTGCAATTCATATTTCTTTATAATACCAAATCTGAATACCACCATCCACGATCAAGTTTTCATAATACAATTATATCTATGTCCAATCAGACTGGGTTAACTGGTTAATATCTTGCATCGCAGGTGTTTAAGTCGGTTAATTAGTTTGAAAGTGTATGTTACAGTAATTTAAAATTTGCTGAGTCTGCTGTACTTTACACAAGACTTTTATATTGGTGTTGAAATTCAGTAGATTTCCAAATTCACCATACCACCCCCTTCTTTGTTTTTAAAAAAATATACATGTAGATCTAGATAAATTTCCTATTACACTTAAATGTCAAACTCTCAACACAAAGACAAACACATTCATATTAAAGTCAGAATTCAGATAAGTTCAAATTTGGCGGAGCAGGGCGTTTTTGACTGCACCTCTACAGCCAGCATGTGGAGTTCGGTATCCCCAAACTGGTACTGGACCGCCAAATGGTGGTCGTCTGCAGAGGGTTTTGGGACTTTAACATCGAGGACGCCAAGCTTCTTGCAGCCCTCATCTGTGACATACATGGGCGACTCCTTCTCTGAGTAATAGATTACAACTGGCATGGAGTCTTGGAACGGTTTGGTGGTTGTGTAAGCATCCACCACTTTGTGGTTGGTGGGGACTTCTGTACCAGCCTTAAGGAAAGGCGAAAAGACATCTGAACAGTGTGGCACACCATTCATCATAATCTTTTTATCATTTCTGTGCTTTGAACCATCAAACTCGGGTGTGATCCGAACTCCATAGGTGTACCGCATAACTCGAGATGAAATAGAGTCAGGTTGGTGTCCAAAAATGACCGCTCCCTTTAAAACTGCCAGTCCAGCTTCCTCGGGGATAATGATTCGCAATTTCGGAAATGCTTTCTTTACAGCGTCTTGGATGAGAAGCGATTCTGAAAATCCTCCAACTAAGAGGAGTCTGGACACATCCTCAGCTTCTGTTTTTTGTAGAATGTTCTTGATATGCTGCACAATTTCCTCAATTGTTCTTTGAAACAAATTTTTCATGTAGGACACTCTGATACGAAATTTGTCGCCCAACGATGATATATCATTGTTCAACGTTGATTGTTCCAATACATCTTTCAGTTCTTCTTCAAGAACCTCTTTACATATTTCATTCATAGTTACGAACGGAATTGTCATATTCACTTTCTTATCAACTTCATCTTCAGGTTTCAATACCCGTTTAGCAGTCTCAAACTCTTGCACCAAATCCAGATAGGCAAAAGTCTTTTCCTTTTGAAGGATGTGCATGACTTCGCCACCGAATATCCTCGTCATGGTGGAATAGAACTGTGTGTCTACGGATGTGCCTCCACATGCGCCGCCACTGGCTTTGAAAAGCTCTTTTAACTTGTTGCCTTCCAATTTTTCATGTACAGTTATATCTGCAGTCCCACCTGTACACAAAAAAATGAACTCAAAATAATCTGATTAATAGGGAAGCTTGAACGAGTGCTTAGGCATAATGAATGACTGGATTTAATATTTCCCTAGCCTTGGCGAGGGAAATATTCATATCCAGTAACTTGACATTTTATATGCCTATTAAAAGCACAAGTGAAAGATTCTAATGTATTTATCACACAACTACGTGTATCATTAAACGCATATTTTAATTTACTTTCTATTTCACACCCTGAATTCATGGGAATTTTTCGCATTGTTATTGTCATCAATTCAATTGTGATGTCATCTGCAACATCACGGTTTAAAGAAGCTTGAAATTTCTGTTACACTTGCAATGTATTTACACTTCAATAAAAGACACAAATCCTCTTGGAACAACTTTGGTGACAAAACAATAACTTTTATCGTTAATGTTAGCAGTTACAAAAAGGGATGATATGCTGTTTTCTTTATGTGGCACATGAATGATTGACCTACATAATTTGCATAATAAGTTATGAAACTGTTCTGCGAGTTCATATACATGTAGTTTAATTATCCGAAACTGTGTTATGAACCAGGAAAAAGTACTGTTGTGTGATAAAGTGCATTTACATATATTTTCGGGTGGAAAATTTATTAAAAATTAATAATAAAGTTAAACTTGGGTAAAATTTTTCTTATTTTACCTCCTAGGTCAACAACCATGTATTTGGTTCCTTTTTTAGAGACCCCGAACCCTTCAGAGGCCCCACCCAGTCTCTCCACCGGTAGATGCTGGCAAAACAGAGAGGCTGCTTCCGGCTCCAAAGCAATGTGTAACCTTTTCTCCAAACCAGCCTTAAATATAAAACAATCTAGAATATCTCATCCAAAACCAGCTTAAATATAAACAATCTGTAGAATATCACATTCAAACCAGCCTTAAATATAAACAATCTGTAGAATATCTCGTCCAAACCAGCCTTAAATACAAAAGCTATGTGGTAGCATCTCATCAAAACGAGCCTTAAATATAAAACAATCTGTAGATACTCTCATCCAAAACCAGCCTTAAATACAAGCTATGTGTAGCATCTCATCAAAAAGCAGCCTTAAATATAAAACAATCTGTAGAATATCACATCCAAACCAGCCCTTAAATATAAAACAATCTGTTAGAATATCACAATCCAAAACCAAGCCTTAAATATAAAAATCTGTAGAATATCTCAATCCAAACAGCCTTAAATATAAACAATCTGTAGAATATCTCATCCAAACCAGCCTTAAATATAAAACAATCTGTAGAATATTCACATCCAAACCAGCCTTAAATACAAACAATCTGTAAGAATATCTCATCCAACCAGCCTTAAATATAAAACAATCTGTAGAATATCTCATCCAAACCAGCCTTAAATACAAAGCTATGTGTAGCATCTCATCAAAAAAGCAGCCTTAGATATAAAACAATCTGTAGAATATCACATCCAAACCAGCGTTAAATATAAAAACAATCTGTAAGAATATTCTCATCCAAACCAGCCTTAAATATAAAACAATCTGTAGAATATCCATCCAAACCAGCCTTAATACAAAAGCTAGTGTGTAACCGCCTTAAAATACAAAGCTATGTGAGCATCTCATCAAAAGCAGCCTTAAATATAATACAATTCTGTAGCAATCTCATTCAACCAGCCTTAAATACAAAGCCAATGTTACTGCATCTCAATCCAACCCAGCCTTAAATTACAAAAGCAATGTGTAGCATCTCATTCAACCAGCCTTAAATACAAAGCAATGTGTAGGCATCTCATTCAACCAGCCTATAATACAAAGCAATGCTGTAGCACTCACCAGGCTTTCAAGTGACTTTTTGTGAAAATAAGGGCCTCTTTTTAGGGCAACAATTCTTAAAAATAAGCGGGCGTATTTTTTAGATATTTGTAGGAATTTTCAGGCAAAAACATAAAAGGAGTAAAACTTCCTAATTAAACCCCCCATATGAATTAATTTGTAACTTACCAACAGGTTACCGTATACTTCGCCTATAAGTCGGTTCGCCTAAAATAAGTCGGTTGTGTTTTTTAAGATCATTTTGAAGGATTTGCCATTGGACACCCGCACTATAAGTCGGTACAACTTTTTGCCAAATCGGTGACAATTTCAAATCAAAAAAGTTACACTTGATTTTCCCCGTTTAAAAAAATATTTTTGAAGAAATGAATGCCGATATTTAATTATTCTTTCTCCAAAAATCAAATATCATGTCAATTACTCTTACTATTTACCTGTGTTCAATAATATTTTTTTAATATTTCTATGGTCCGGACTAATTTTTTCTGGAATTATGTCGTAATTAAATCGTTGTAGTTTGTTTCAAAAATTGATACCATTGAATTATTTCCCGACTAAAATACCGATCTCCCTAAGGACTCGCCTATAGTCGGAACATGACTTTTTGACCAAATTTTTACTCCAAAAAAATTCCGACTTATAGGCGAGTATATACGGCTACATAAAATACCAATATACAAATTACCACTCAAGAAGACATACAAGTGTCAACACGGGTATTCAGTATTTCAAAGTAACCATAAGAAATGATCTGTTGTGTATTGGTACGTACACAAATGCCATGCTGAAAAAGCTGATAACCATAACAATGTCCTCCAACAAGAAATACATATTGATCAACACAACCCTATCTGAAAGTTATACTATATAAAGTTGTTGACTTTACTCTTTTTGATTTTTAGCAAAGTGAATAAAGTTTACTTATCGAATTTTTTTTTTGAAAATTAAGATTTTCATGGAAAAAAAAGGATTTTTTTAGGAATATTTGGGACCTTACATAAGGAAAATAAGGGGCCTTGACAAAAAATAAGGAAAAATTAGGAAAAAATAAGGGCCCGCTTGAAAGCCTGATCTCATTCAACCAGCCTTAAATACAAAGCATGTTGTAGCATCTCATTCAAACCAGCCTTAAATACAAAAGCAATGTGTAGCATCTCATCCAACCAGCCTTAAATACAAAGCAATGTGTAGCATCTCATTCACCACCCTTAAATAAATATAAAACAATCTGTAGAATATCTCATCAAGGGAAGGCAAAAATAGGATGGGGTTATATAAAAATCCTCTTCTCAAGAATCACTGGGCCAGAAAAGTTGAAATTTACATGATAGCTTCCTAACATGATGTATATTCAAGTTTTTGAAATGTATAGCCCCTGAGGGAAGGGTGGGACCACAAAGATCAAAGGTTTGCATGGGGATACAGTATAGGAAAAATATTCCAAAATCTCGAGAACAACTGGGTTTAGCACGAGTAGTCATATTTATATGCAGGCATCGCCGAATAGTGCAGATTCAAGTTTGTTCAAATTGTAGACCCCAGGGGTAGTGTGGGGCCACAATAGGGGATCAAAGTTTTACATAGAAACAGCAGGGCCATTGGATACTCCTAATGATATGCAAGCATTTTCAGATTATGAGGATAATCAAGACCCTGGGGGTAAGGTGGAGCCACAATAGAGTAACAGAGTTTTATATGGGAATATACATGTATAAGGAAACATTTTTAAAAATCTTCTCAAATATTTCAAGGTCATGCATGATTTAAGTCATATGAACAAGAAATCAAGTACACCGCCAACAGGGGCATGCATTACAATGTACAAAAGGGGAGTGAACATCCACTTTTAAAGTCCACGTTAAATGTTTACACCGCCAATTTTCGCTAAATAGCATACGTGTTAAATATAACGAATTTACAGTAATGCCATAAGCGTTAAATATAACAGATTTACAGTATGCGAGCATCTTCTGGTAACACAAATTCAAGTTTGCTTAATTCAGAGGTTGCAGGGGTTCGGCAAGACCACAAAAGGAGATCGAAGTTTGATGAGATGTTCAAATAATTAACTAAAACTCTTCAAGATTAGCAGGACTACACTAAATTATTCCTAAATTTAAATTTCCTTTTTAAGTTGTTTGGATTCAAGTTGAGTTTGTCTCAAGTTTTATTTTATATTTGGAGGGGGGGGGGCTCTTTGCTGGTAATTGTGGTACTAGTATTAAATGTGTGTTTGTGCATGCGATGCTTCTGAAGATCTCACCATTTTTGCTGCTTCCCTCATGAACTGCTTGGCTGGATCTGACCATATTGCTGGTACCGTGAGAACCCACCTAATTTCGTTAATTTTGATTTTTAAACCTTGCTTCTCCAGTGTTTCTATCAAGTGATCCTTAAGTGCCTCAATGGACAAAGCAAACACTTTGATTGCTGGGAATTTGTTTCGCGAAATGTCTTCAAGCATCATATCCCTGGTTAGTTCCTGAAAATATAAGTTCAACATTCTTGATGACATTTTAATGAAGTTGATTTTGTTATGTGCATGTTTAGGTTTGGGGTTTCGATATGATCATGTTGCTTGTAATATGTTGCCGTAGTTTTGACATGCATCGTGTGGTCGCTCTTTTGTCATTATGGCAATCGGAAAATTCCACGCAATTGTGGGCAAGTTGATGCATAATGACTTTTGTCCGACAGTAGTGGTTGCTGAACATTGAAGAGTTCCCAATGTGAAACCACTGCACAGGCATCTGAAAAGTGATTTTGTATTACATACATAATTAGACCCTCTATATTTCTTGCATGGGTTCAATTCATTCTCTTTAAGAGAAGTGGATAGGCATAGCCAGGATTCAGTTCATCAGTTTTCCGTCCAATTTTACCGCGATAAAAAAAAAAAAAAGACTTAAAAGATTTTTTTTTATCATCACTAGTATTTAATTATGTTTTCAAATAATAAAACAAATAGTTTCTCTCATTAATACACATCAGAATACACGAGATAATGCAAAAGATTGCAGAAAACGTGCATGCTTCTGCAGATAATATATATCCCGGATCTTTGCTGGACTGGCTACATAATGTCTGCAACTCTGACTTTCACGCTGCGCAACGTAATTAACCAAAATATACATGTACATAGATATGAATATTTGCAGCCTACATGTAGCATATTCGAATCAAAATAATCAACTGTCTAGATTCTTATCGAACTCATAATGATCATGAGTTGCTTCTATGAATGAAACGCATCAAATTGATTAAAGTTCTATTTATGTACATTTTTGAAACTTTTCTCTGGAACTTTTATACATATCATTCCTAAGGAAAACATTTTTAAAAAGTTATCATTTTTCCCATACGCACTTTCTAACACAATCACAAATTCATGTAGATCGGCCGAGCTATTTAACGTTTTAATTATGGACTATATAAGTAAATACCTTGAGCAATATACATGTATTAGGCCTAATACGGCGCAGACGCAAAGCTCCGCCAGCTAGACTAGGATGAAAATCAATCAATCTACGCTAGTAAGTTTGCAATCTGAGATAATAAAGTAAGTAAGTAAGTAAGACAATGAAGCTGCGATTTTGTGAGACCACCATTAAGGGACTTCTGAGACATGACCCAATAAAAAATTGTAGACGAATGTGCAGCTTTAAATAGTCATAAGAGCTCGCAGGTTTACAGTCCAATTCGCTTTTTAAGGTGGATCGCAAACCAATGTCTATAGCGAAGATACAACGCCCGGAGTACCACATAGGCCCTAACGGCAGACAAGTACAGTTAATATTAAATTGTCGAAACATCGCCACTCAATTCATTTCTTGTTACTTAAAATTATCGCTAAAACGTTTGATAAAGGAAAGTGAATTGAAAAATCTGTAGATGTGTTACAAATGCAAAGAAACTCATTTACCCATCCTTGTCTTGTTAGAATACTTATAATGCACCAGAGAAAAACGTGGATTTATCAAATATCGAGCGACAGCTGAGCTCCAACGGATTTAATCCAATTAATGAACTGTTATCGACGAAAATTTATTACCTATACTAGTATGTTCAATTTGTATCGGTATAATAAAACAATTAACGCATATCACTGAGGGAGTTAGCAAGATTCTAGTTCCCCTCAGCCAGGATTATTTCCCTCGGCTAATGCCTCGGGAAATGGTCCTGGCTTCGGGGTACTGGAATCTTGCGTTAACTGTATACTAAACTGTAACGTGTAGATGAATTGAAGCCTTATTACTGATCAAACTATTCTTTTATAGTTCAAAAATTAAATATTTTTTTACAAGATAATTTTACATTATTGTAACTACATTAAAGTATTGTGAGTAAAGGAAAAATAAGTACAAGAATAGTAACTCATTTTCGCCGAGATGGTGGAAAATCCAATTCATTGCCAAAGTGATTGTATTAACCCAGGAATTCATAAGAACAAAAGGTGGCGGTTTATCGAGAGTTGAATGTACATGGTACAAACTACATAAAGGATTCATTACTGACACGTAGGCAAGGTAGCATACTCTATCAAGCATTATAACTGATTAGCAAAGATTTAATTTCGTGCGAATTTTACTTCGTAGGAACAAATTTTATTTCGTAGGAATGACCTTTTTTTTACAATCTCCTTTAAACGTACTACGGACACGTAGTTTATTGTTCATGTTCTCATTATGTCGGTAACTCTTGTAGTTTAAGTTACAACTTGTGCAGTTTGACGGTGTGTTTGTGTTGCTTCTTTCTGGGTGTTGAAATTGCTTGATTTACAACTTATTGATAAAATTGCAGGCGCCTGTAGTTTATTCTACAGTCTGTCTTTTCTGTAGGACTTCACAAAGACAAAGCAAATTTCAAACAGGATTGTGACATTTCTTCCACTCTGTGATGTGGATTTTCAGTTGTCTTAATATGTATGATACAAGTATGCTGCAAAAAAAAAATGTTTCATTAATGCTTGGAAATTGATGTCACCCACCGTATATTCATCTTACATGTAGTATTCGGTTTGACAGTACCTATATATAAATTATACATGTAATGAAAAGGCATGAATTACGAAAAAAAAAAGTGTTCTAAATACCACATTGTTATGCAGCTTCATTTTGAATCTGTTAAAGTACAGATATTCTTTTTGTTTCCCATCGAGGGTGATGTCAGAAAATTTCTTTTCAGCATCAAATCCAAACGACACGAATGTTCCATTTCTCTTCAGTAGAAGGCAGGTTGGGGTTTTTAGGGACATGAGATACCTCTGACCGGACACCCAGGCCTGATTGGCATGAATCTTCAACGGATCTTTCTTGAACTCGTCCCTCGTTGAGAACGCATAACCGGAGTACGTTGTTCCAAAATCAATTGCAGCTACCATTAAATAGTTATCCCCCATCTGCAAATATACAATCATAATTTCAAATTCATCGGACTTGAACAATGTAAGAATGTATTTTTACGCATCTGAAAACAAATATTAAGCGCCCAATGTGTTCTGTCTGCCCGATTCTCTACATCTCTAGATTTGAAACGGACTTTTAGGAAGGGATGGGGAAGGGTCAGTTTAGGGACCATTCACGATTGACATGCCCTCAAAAAAGCCCCAACAACTTGAGCATAAACGTTATAATATTTAAAAATCGAGAAATTGTATTGTATTGTTAAACTATACAGTTCATAGGTTTAACAATTTTATACATAAATAAACAGACATATAAACATAGGCTATTCATAAATTAAATACATATTACAATGCAATTTTCAAGACGTGAAAAAAGAATGAAGGGTTTTATAGATCTACCTAAATTATGGATGATTCTTCAGATGAAAGATCAAATTTCTACACGTTTATTTCAATCAAAATTTTATTCTTCTTTAGATGCATTTTCTACCCCCGTGAATAGGGGCTATTCGGAACTGGTAATATCGATAATAGGTGTCCTTTTTCGTCGTCATAGAAACACTAGAGATGGTGACTTTTTTAAAAGATATATTTTGTGAGATATTTAAAGTAAAAACTTCAAATTAATTGTTGGTATAAGAAAATGGTTTCACTTTTTCCTTTTACTCCTCCTAGGCACCTGATCCCACCTCTGGTATATCCAGGGGTCCGTGTTTGCCCAACTCTTGTTTTTGTATTCTATTTAGGACTTACGAGATTGATCACTGTTCGTTATCTTTGCCTTTACTTTTCAAACATGTAACGTAAAGATAATATCCCCGTCCAAAAATACCCTATTCAGAACTAGCCAAATGACTAGTTATATCGTGGGAAATTGTCATAATATTTCATGATTACAAATTTTATTAGAGGATGAATTCCAGCGGATAAACTTACCACCCATTGATGTAGTGACAGGTCAAATTGTCTACCCATTGATATAACAAATTGATGAAAATTGCACTCTATTGATAATATTTAACTTGTCAATAAGGTTACCTATACCAGCGGGATGTCTGTGTATACCAATATAAAGGAAGACCCCCATTTTCGTATGTAATCTGTTCATAACAAATCAACAATAAAGTATATATTTCACTGTCCAAATATTTTTTATTAGTATTCTATTTTTTTTTTTTAAAAATGTTAATTAGAAATAACCTTCAATATCATTGTGATTAAGTTAGTTTTAAAAGATTATTCTAGCAGACTGAAGCTAGCAGCCATTAAACAGCAGCCAAGCCGAGCGTACTTAGCCGAGGATACTGAAAATAATAAAACAATCGATGAAATGTGATTTTTTTTCTTTTCAACAAATAATAAATATAGTCTTAATTATCAAGTTTGATACTTGAAGGCAATTGAGCTCACCTGATAGTTCCAAATGATGCAACACATGGGTCTTAAAAAAGGTTAATAACAATCTAACAAAAGGAGCATACACAAAATATAGGGGGTAACAAGTGTGTTTGTTTGATTTCATTGTTCCCTTGCCCTCTATCACTGTCATTCCATTACATCACCCCTAATTTAATCACTATGATTGCCTGAAATGTGGCGGCACCCTCTTTAGACCCTAGGTGATACCCCTTCAACCTAAACTGAAGAGGGGGAAAGATAGTCCAAGGGACCCCCTACCTTTTGTCTAATTGCCCCTTTCATTGAATTAGATTGTTATTATAATTTAACCTTCATTAGGACCAAGTGTTGCATCATTTGGAACTATCAGGTGAGCGCAGTTGCCTGCAAGTATCAAACTTGATAATTAAGACTATATCTATTAATCATTTATTGAAGAAAAAAAATCACATTTGATTGATTGTTTTTTATTATTTTCAGTATCCTTAATTGTCCAAGTACTCTCAGTACTTTGAGTACTCTCAGTACTTTGATGGATTTTCTTAATGGGCTTATTGGCTCCATTGGCTACTGGTTAGTGGCTGCTAGCTTCAGCCTGGTGATTACTTTTGTAACAAGGGCGAGGGGGTTCAAATTTTTCAGAACTTTTTTGTTGTATGCATCATAACAATTTCTTCATGCGTGTTATTCAAAACGAAAGTAGACTACCAAAATTTAACCAAATATATGAGTTCGATATTTCAATGGTTTAAAATTGTGATTTATTACCGTTAATAAATTTGCTTGGTTAAATCGTTGATAGATCGTCTAATTTGTCGTAAATGAAAAAAACCAAACCTTTGACGCCTGAGACGGTCTAGCTTGGAACTAGGATGTAGAATTCTTCAATCGTATACCTGGCTTAGAATTTAAACCCGGGTTACCGGATATAATCGATTCAAGATTGATAAGGTATAATGGTCTAAATTTATGCATCCATGAATATGAATGCTTGCACTCAACTTTCAGTCTACGATAAAATAAAATTGTACGGATTTTTTTTTTTTAAGTGCACTAATTGCATATTTTTATTCCTCCGACTGCTCTCTCCCCCTTCTGAACTTTCTGGATCCGCCACCATATTGCAAATTCTCAAGTCGCAGCGATGTGTGTAGCTAACCGGATCGTATTCACGATTCCCACATTCAAGGTTCCATCAACTGTGCGGTTTATGTAGAAAAAAAAATCAAGACACCCCCTAGGAAAAATGCACTTCAGCATCCTTCGACAAAACTATCTAAAACAAATTAAGATTGGAAAAATTAGATCATTGTCATACAGGCAGACTACTCTAGCATGCTAGAGGATCACGGCGAGATACCTTTGACTTAGCGTCGCGTAACGGTACGTTAACCGAGGCTCTAACTTGTTGGAGTAACAGGCAGACCAGTTGATTTATACAGCTATTGTAGAAATATCACTGTTAAAAGTTTAGTTTTAAAAGCAATATTTTATTCAGAAATAAGTTAATTTACATACCATGAATTATGAAATATTGAGAAACAAGCCCAAAGGCTTATACCAATAAAAATATCTTCATATTTCCGAAACTCCACCTCACTGTCGATCCTCCATAACATACTACAATACCAATATGTGACTCGGACCATTAGGTGTGTTATCACATCAGCTGGGAAAATCATTCCCATTACCACTGTTACTTTCTCTATCGCTATCTATCATTGTACACACAGCATCTAGTTAACCTCCAGTTTGTGAGGCGTTGGCATATATGCCATCTCGTGATCAATAGATCTGCTGTCAGTGGCTAAGGCTTAACCTTGGCCGTGTCTACGTCTCGTAATATATTTTAACTTTAATGGTTGCTACAGGTATCAGTCTCTTTCTGATGCCTCAGTAGTTTGCCAGCTACAACACATGCCCACGCATTAACAAACTATCCAAACACTATTCTATATCTATATTATTCTCTTATCCACAGTTCTACGCTTTCCTACTCTCTCTAACACACCCTACTCCAACTAAAATGTCCCCTTTTTATATAATAATCAAAAAAATAACAAACAAACATATATAAAAACCAAAACAAAAAAAAAAAAAAAAAAAAAAAAAAAAAAAAAACAATAAAAAATAAACAAAACAACTATTATTACTACTGTTACTCTCTTCTCTATAATGCATGTTTTTGTTTACTCTCCTATCCTATTATGATGCTTTCTATTTACATTCACAACAAACATTCATTACACAGTTAAGTCCCTATTTTACATGTAAATACCCTATTTAGTTTTAATATCTATATTCAAATCAGGCTTAACCTGAATTAAACATAGGATTCAGAATCATATTCCCCTCTATAATTAAGCTATAATATTATGCTCCACTCCCGGCTCCACTATATGGCTTTAAACTCTTCCATATTATAGCTCAAAGAACCAGCTACACTTAAACTATCAATTAATGATGTCAATTAACGCTACCGTGCCAGAGCCATCTATCCAATAGGAAGAGGTCTAACGCGTCCTCTGTGACTTTGGAGCGTGCGATTCTTGGTCAACTCCACTTATAACACTTTTCCGGCTAAATACATTTGAACACACACAACTATCTTCTTGTTTCGGCCAGTAAATACTAAATAGGGATGTTTAGGCGACCATCTAAACTATTCGACAAATTTCAGCTACTTGCGTGGTGGGTTTTCCTGCAACGAATCCGTCTGGGCTGCTCCCTGTCAACCTCCTTGCCTTGGACAACTAGTCTTCTAGAAGATCCGTTATATAGTGAGGCTTCCCCATAGTGAGACTCCCCCCCCCCCCCCCCGGAAGGCTGGCTATATAGTGAGACTTCCCCCAGGGGAAGCGTGGCTATATAGCTCGAACTCTCCCCCCCTAACCACCATAGTGAGACTTCCCCCTTACGTTGTCGGACTGGATTGATTTTCAGATTTCCATTGGACCCCCCCCCTTTTTTAAGAGGGGTAGGTATATTCCCTAACCATTAGTAAGAAACTTTTACAATACGTGGTTGACATATCACTTCTTTTATCAGTTATTTCGCTCTACTGAATAGAATGAGCTTGTCAAGGAAAATTGTATCTTTAGTATCATCTAGTTATTATTTAAAGGCAAAGAAAGAATATCCTCACCAATAATGAAATTATGATACATTTGTACCATACACCAATTACGATACCAAATTGCAAGACGTAATTTATATATGCAAATCTTCTGGGAGACCTACTGAGGGGGAGGGTCTACCATAACACTAGCCGGGGATTCACCCCCAATGCCCTCACCAGGCTTATTAGGGCATAACAGCGGAGTCTTCAAACTCATTGCCTCTGGGGATTGATCCACGCCCCCTCCCTCCCCCCCCCTCCTTTTTTTTTTTTAAAGCTGAAACCTGATCTTGCGACATGAAAAAAACACAAATCAGATTCCTTTATGATCATTTAGATTGGTTGTATTGTGGCACTTCATTTTGAGGTTGAGTTGCGGAT
>CAJDSM010089618.1:0-14486 GCA_903981925.1 Ostrea lurida
ACCTTGTAAGTAGACACACGACTGTGGAAGTCTATGATGAGAGTTATGTCCACTCGAGCCGTTCGTTTACGTACCGTAAGTGTACACAGCTGACAAATTTAGCTGTAGATCCTCTGCCCCCGCCTTTAATGTCGTTTAAATGCTAGGCTTGTCGCTCGCGTGAGTTTCCGTTAACTGTACAATAAAAAAACAATGGCGATGGCTCCGTAAAAGCATGATCCACCAGCCGTCCAAGAGGGTCAACGACTTCAATCGTCCAAGCGTTTATTTTCATTTATCACCGGGCTAGGCAAAGCCTTAATTTCTGGAAGGACTAATAGAAACTCACATATCAGATAGATAGCACGATGTCATAACACAACTTCTCTGCAATAATTCACAGCAAAACAAAAAACCGATAGCTATATGCTAGCATGTTATAAACACGTAAATATACACTTTCAGGAGAGTCATCAAGACGCAAAATACACGTTTAATTTTGCAGGCACTTGCAAGTTACGAGATATAAGGTATGTATACTCATATTCATTAACATACAAATATGGAGATATGTACTTACATGGTTTTACTATTAGCACTTGTGAGCGAGCTACCGAAATACCATTCTGGTGAATTAGTTCAAGATTGTATGAAGATTCCACTAAATTGTTGTAAACGTTGAAAAACGTAGCATGTGAATTTACCACATGAAGCAGTTTTTGTGTGAATTAAACATTATTGTGTATGTTCCTTCATCATATCTATTTCAAAGATGGAAATTCAACATTTAAATTTACAAAATAAAACCTTCTTAGCCACTTCACATGAAACTGTCAAGCATGATATAATCATGAAGGCATAAGAGCAGAACAAATCTCACTGTGTATACTCTGTTAAGATAAGAAATAAATAGTCCGCATATCAGTACAATCGAAGGCTTAACATTATAATAACAATACTTGGATGCATATCCATGAGAGTTATGAATGAGAGCGAGGCCGCCTTACAGTATATGTGCCACATAGAAATGAACATGTAATGTTGACTAGCATAGAAATACCCATAAATAATTCTAAGAAAATGAGGCTAAAGTGATCCACATGAATCACGTTTTATGCGGTTGCAGTACTACATACTAACTATGTATTGGGAGATTAACAGATAATTTGTTATGAAGCTGTAACTTCCACGCCGAGTTTGATTGTCAGTCAAAAAGCTATCTTAGGAGTCAGTAGCTTGCAGGGTGCAAGTCGCATTCCTTAGAAATGGACAGGTCTTCCTCTAAGTGTTTACCAGCTGTACCAACGTCAAGTCTAAAAATCTTCAAGTTCGATTTCGTGTTCTGCTGAACAGAAATGATATCTTTAATTGAGCACATTAATCGCTTACAATGAATACAATAAAACAATGAACAATGCAATGTTCTCTCAACTTCCTTCAAAACACAGAAAAGTCAATGGGTTAAATTTCCAATTTTTTTGAACAGAAAAGGGAGCAATGCCAATTGCCTTTTAATCCACTCACAATTTTCATTACATTAATCAGCATATTATAATGTGTCTTTAGCTAATGTCATTGAATCTGTATGTTTTTCCACACATGTATCTTGTAATATCTATGCTTTCGTTCAGAGTCACATATCAACTTTACTTTTAGTCGCATCCAATGTTTATAATCATGAGTGTGATTAAAACTGGCAATCAAGATATTCTAAAAGTCCCTAACAACGCATAAGAAAAGAAAAGTTTATAATTTCATTTTGCCTATCATTTGCTGAACACTGATCGACTTCGAAAACAAAATTTTACAGGAATATCTGTTTTCTTTTTAAGTAACTCAAAGTAACTGTAGCTATCATGATGTACCTCTGACACTAGTATATCAGAAACAAAATAATTACAAGGGCCGCTCGATCTGTTTCCTGATGTTAGACCAATGATTCTTTCTGAGACCGTTTAATTAAGATACCCAGTATCTCACTGGAAGCCAAATCAAACATCCGCCCAGCTAAAGAAACAAAACTGTACAGGGGCCCTGGTCTGTTTCTGAGTGACCATCACTGACCAGTAACAGAAACAAAATATAACAGGGCCTGTCTGTTTTCTGAGTACACTCACTGACCTAGCTAACAGAACAAATAATACAGGAACCCTGTTCTGTTTCTGAATGACCACTGACAGCTAACAGAAACAAAATATACAGGCCCTGTCTGTTTCTGAATGACCAACTGGGACCAGCTACAGAAACAATAACAGGACCCTAGTCTGTTTCTCGTTCCTGAAATGACCACTGACGAACCACTGACCAAGCTAACAGAAACAAAACTATTACAGGAGACCCTGTCTGTTTCTGAATGACCACAGACCAGCTACAAGAAACAAAGATAATACAGACCCTGTCTGTTTCTGGCAATGACTTATCATCTTATTAAAAAGACTCAGCGCCATAAACAGAAAACATCAAAATAATCACCAGGTCAATTAGCTCGCATTGGCTAAACCTGTCTGTTTCTGAGTGGTCATGAACTCAACCATGCCGCCCACAACTTCGTGGTCCCTAAGAATCTACAGAAGTACGTATGCAAAGCTGACCGTCCAGCCGCCCGCCTGAGGTGAGATAGAGACTGCAGTCGCATGGCACTTTTCAAAGGTGTGTAGTTTGAGGCGATCGAGGCCATTGTTGTGAGATGTTTACATACAAGCACACGCTTATATGGGCACTCCAGATACACTACACATCTTGTTTACAAATGTCTTTTTAAGCACGGATACCGTTGAACACAGCTCAGGTAATCCTGGCCATGGCTTTCTATTACATATACATCTCGGCTCAAATTTTTATATACCATTGAGCGAGATTCGTACAACTGAAATAAATTTTGAAAATCAGCCATTAATTTTAACACTCAAGCAAAGTCTTCACTCGAACTATTTGTTACCATTTGCTATCCGTATTCTTCAATTCAACATTAACAGTAAAACTAGCTGCCATCAAATGGTATAGCTGTTTAAATTTGCCTTCCTAAATGAAATGATATTTTATATGGGAGGCAGCTTTTCTAACAGACAAATGTCCTCATAATCCCAAAGTGATTGCGTCCTCACGAACTGGTATTGAGCGCACATAAATAAGAGAAAAATGTTTAGAAAAAATGTTTATTTGTTACTGAAGCCACATGTTGTACGACGCGATGGTAGACCAAACTCAATAAGATCACACGCCTAGTATAAAAATTGTGCTGTATCAAACAAACACAGCGAAGAAAAATAAAATCCATATGCATATAAGTCATGTATACGTATGTTGTGTTTGCGCATTAGGATTTTTGTTTACAACAAAATTATCAAAAGATTCTAACTAGCCGTTACGAAAGTAGTTAATAACGAATTTACAGCCGGTAAAAACAAATGCTGATGTCATAAATGGATAAGCTAGTTTCTGCTAAGGTCCTCTGCTGGCATTTAAAAGACTGATGACTTGTAAATCTGAGACTTGTCGACATGCATCATTTTTTTTGTAAAAGGTATTCTAATCTATGAATAATTCTATATAACATATTCTAATTTTTCTGTAAAGAATATAAAAATTCGCAATATAATTATCACTGAACAAATGTAAGACATCTCGCAACATTGTAATAAATGATGAAATGCGAGAGCGCGAGAGCCTTTACAAATTCTCTAAAAGAGTTTACTTCTAACAGATCCAAAGTTGGAACCAGGTGTATAAAGTCCTTTCTGGCCATCGAAGTCTAATCAAGACTTGCCAAACGGAGTAAAACTCTTTTGGACGCGAAGAATCCTGCACATAAGGAAAAAATTGGGGAACACCAGAATCATTGCAGGTGGCGTTGAGGAGAGTGAGAAATAATTAAGAAGCACAAGATTTCTATATGAATCATTTAGGGAAGACAATAACTTGCAACTATCTAAATTCAGGAAAAATCTGGAACAAGCATCAAAATCTCCCAATGAAGTTCTTGTTGACAAGAAAATCTGGAACAAAACTAGAGTAACCTACAGAGAGGATAAGACCCACACAGTCACAAGAGTAACGTGTCTTCACACTGAACTTTGAGAGCTCTTACTAGTTTTTTCTTTGGACCTTTTTTGTTGTATATTATTCTTATTTTATCTCTGACCATCTTTGGTGTAAATAGAACTACTGTTTCCTCTCTGTCACTAATAACACAAGACCACAAGTGATCACAAACAACCATATTGACCATAGTGGTAACTAAGTAGGCTTTTCATTTTAAATTAGAAAAGGTTTTGTTATTTTTCCGTTCCAGTTACTTGTTATAGAAGAATTATTACATTCACAATGGTAATTGAGTTTGGTCATATTGCATCTAACAGAAGACCTATCTTCTTGATTATAATGCGAAGCTGGTCACTGATTGATAAATGGCCTAGTTAGACTCGTGGGAAAGAGGAAGTCAAAAATGTACAGGATCACTATCCTTACTGTCCATTTGAGCCCATGAGACCTTACTCCATAGGTAGCTTGGAAATCGACGTGCTGAAAAAGGGTCACAGTAATATATGACAGGTGTTTTCTCCTTTACATGTAATCTGTCTATGCGCGGGAGTCGCCTATTTTTGGCGTGAAAAGCTTTTAGCAAAATGGTAATAATGCAAAGAATGGTCTCAAATGGAGAAAATAATCATCAGATAATTTAGCTATGGATAAGATACTAAGATATGGTGGAGAGGTTAACAGCAATGACAAATTAAGATGCAATGTATTCAAAAAATATAAAAACCAATCACCTAATAGGGCATTTTAATCTGTTTCAAATTGATAAAAAGACGCAAAAGCCCTCTCATATATACTTGTGATGGCATACACAGCAATGGCAAAACACGTTAATAAACATGTTTATTTGACAAAACTAGTATCTGGTACAGGAATATTTACAACGTATTTATAGACTTCGAGATAGCCACATTCGAACGGGATGGAGTAGAAGAGTAAAGTAACTGTAAGCGTTGAAAAGCCCTATCATCACGTGTATATAAACCAATAATGGCTGGAAAATTGTATTCACAGAATCAATTGATCATATCTTAAATAAATAACCACATAAGCAGACATGTACATAGAATTGTTTATCACAGTTTAGTAGAGAAACTATATGTCAGTCTGTTTTAAGACGGCTCTACGTTGTTATTGACTTAGATAGTACAATACGTAACTCTTTCGTAATAGTACATGTGAAAGCGTACGAAACATGCTAGTTTCTTCTGAGCCGGTCAGGTCACACAACAATTTTCATAAAAAGTATTAGCTAGAGTAACTTAACATCAATCGAATCTGTATTCTGGCGAAATACTTGCAAATAATCCAGTTTTCTAAAGTTTTATAAGTCCCATAGAACAATTCTTTATTCTAATTTTGCGGCATGCAACGTTCGAGGTTACCTTTATATTGCCGAATTTGTAAGTGGGATTTCATATAGGAATGTCACACGAGGGTCGATAGATTATTTGTCAACTACCTATACTAGCCACCTACATATATTCGTTATCAAAGTCAGTCGTCACAATTCACACCTTTGTGATAACAGAAGGCACTATTGTTCAATTACATGAAATCCCATGGACCTTATAGATAGCTTAAACTACACATCACTAACGTAATCTTGAGCACTTCATATGGGAGGTGCACTCCACAATGACCCTGGATCTGACACATGTTAATTAATTGATAATCTTAATGGTAAACCCCTTAAAGTTAGGGCCTGCCACAGATCATAATCACCACCAAACTTAGTACCTTGCGGGGCGAGGTGGTCCTATCGAAAACAACACACAAATGCCGATGTTAGGTTGGGTGCGGAAGTAACGTCTCGAGATGGTACACTCAACTGCTGCCAGATTCCATGTCGTATCAGAAGAATTTGGGGAGGGATAAAAATAGAGGAGAATCAGAGGTTGTAATCTGCGCGTGTGAAAAATATGTATGACGGAGTCGCTGAAGTAAATGTGTTAAAATAATCAATGAATGTTGTTTAATAACACGAAAATGAGAGCCCACAAAATATATGAGGGCGTTATGAGCATATTATCGTCTAAATCCAAACTTTCCGATGACCAGGCGAGTGATTTATGCATACACGATTTTAAGCACTGTATTCTCCTAAAGCTCTATCAAAGCTTAAGATGTGTTCCCGTGTATCGGTCAAGAAATTTTTCATAAAGACATCAATATCCACCTACATAATGCGCCTCAGCATTTTGTAATATAAATATGCCACCGAGTTATACGACACTAAGTACCGATCTTGCGCCAAACTGAATTTTAAGAAAATCCTCCGCGACACCATCTCTGTGGCTTTAGTCAGTGACGCAATGACCAATCAAAAATACGGGGAAAGACTTGTTTACACAAGTCGGATGAGATTCAGCTCTGCGTCCTAACTCCCCTAATGTTATTAATATCGCGTCCAATTGTGTTTGATTGAAGGTACGGCGCTGGAGTTCCGATGAGGTCTAGTGTAACATGCTTTGGATGTGGGTGTTAATTAGCAGCCTGGCCTCTTTATGTGGTGCGGAATGTTTATGTTGTCGGACAATTAGATGGAGCCAAGTACTCCTAATCCGGTGAAGACAGGGATCGTATAATCATGGCAACATTCGTGTATCGAATCAGGCGTGTATATGTATATTTCGCGAACTTACGACTGTTTAAGTTTAATCTTGGTTACAGGCCATTTGGTCAATACGATATTCTGTACAGGCTCTAGGACCGGGTTGGGAGGTTGATACATAGGAGTCACCTCCATGATGCTTCACAGATTATGTTGTTTTATAAATATCGCAAAACTAGCATAAGTCAGCGATATGAAGCTATCTAAAAAAAAATTGATCCAGAGCGAGAACACTACGAGGTTTAACAGATGTTGTGATAGCGTCTAGATATCGTCAGCAAATTAATCATAATAGTCAATGCATACGACCTATAAAGTACTGAAACAACAAAAACTTAATCTACGAGTTTGTTCCTATTAAATTAGCAGCGTTTCACATTAATATTTATGGAGTCAATGTAGTAGTCATTCTACACATTCTTAGCAAATAAAAACATAATATTCTCATACATCAGCATTTTAATTAATTATTAATCAAGAGAATGTCATTAAGAATAAGCAAGATGTATCTCGTCTAGTTTGCATATCTAAAAGTTCAAGTGGCAGAAAGACAGACACATATTCCTTGTTCTGAGTGAGTTGCAAACATGATCCATCTAAACTATCTAAATCAAACAGAGCCAATGTTACACTCAAACATGTGTTCAAAGATGCATGTGCTTACTAAAATCTAGTCGTGATTGTTAAAAGTCATCGTAACTTATAGAGTAAATGATGTGTCATCAATTGCTTATTGCTTGGGATATCCACATATGATGAATAACATCACACTGTAAAAATTGATATCTTTCTTCGGGCAATAATTGTTTCATAGTTGAGAATTTAATAAATAGATTAAGTGTATCAATAGTTCGAGCACAGTTGATTGTGATCAGTAGTTTTTTAAAATAGTTCTGCTGAAGTTTGAGACGACGTAATAACACAAGAACTTGTAGATGTTTGTACTCAAATTTATAGATATCTTGATACAAAGAAATTAGATATGTACAGGTATTCTATTTCACAGTACGACAAAAATACGCGAATCTCTTAGTAGGCTTGGAGGAAATAAAGACGCGCTTTCGCGCCGTAAAATCCCCCATTGGACAACCTAGAAGTATTTCAATAAATTTCGGAGTGTAATGTTTCGTTTAGTAATACGCGTCAGACAGGTGGTTACGCTTTAAATAAACTGGTCACAAATATATAACTAACGCGTAACGCTTTTTGGGGGAATTTTTATGGTCACATGTGACAGTGAGTCGCTTAATACCAGTGGGGGTCCGCACTTGGTTACCTTGGTCTCTGTTTTAGAAGTGGTTCCTCCCCTAAAAACGATCGTACATCCACGCGATCGTGTTAAAAGCTCGTCGTATGCATCGCAAGGCACAGATGCCGGAATTTTGCATTCTCGTTGTCGGGCTAAGCACTGATAGTATCGTAGGTGCAAGGTCACAGAGAAAGGTGACTTGCGAGCGAAAACTATGAAAGAGTGAGATCCAAAAAGTTTCAGATGATTTAATAGCATTTATACATTCGCTTCGAAAACTTAGAAAAAACAATTTTAGGCTTGGCTTACACACTGCACTTAACTTTATTAGAGCATGTCTTGCACTCAACATCTAGTGACGTATATTGCATTGTAGACCCTCACGAATTGTCTAACTGACGAGGAAGTAAACCATGGAGTTGCTCTGTTGATCGAAACTCATGTATACCCTACTCAGCATGCCGGCAAGAGCAACTACACTACACATGCTTGTTAAAATGAGACGTATCTTCATCCTCTTGCACTTCTCTGGGCAGACCCTAAGAACAGCCTTAGAAAATTTCATCGACATGACTCAGGCATTCATTTAAAAACAAAGACAACAATAAACTTAACTTGACACAATATCATTCTACCCATCGGAGTAAACATCCACAACTTTTTATACCCTTCAGTGTGCCTACAAGTTTCTATAGGTGCCTCAGATCCAGTATCCCACACACTGTCAAGAAGTTCAATTCACAGAAAGTGTGAAGCTAATGGAGCTTCTCATCCCTGAATACCTGTATTTACTATGTACTGACGCAGCTAGTTCACAGCAAGAAAACCGAGAACCACATCTCGTATATCATGTAGTGCTATTGTGGAAAAGTTACATATCTACTAGTATCTACTCTCTAAATGACTTGTAATAATTACCATAATGGATAATCAGTGGCTTGCACACTATCCAAACAACAGTTGTTTGTAGTGAAGTGATCACAGTTGAACCGCCCCCACCACTCTCTTCAAGCCACCCCACCCATTTAAAAATCACTCCATATATTATATAACTTGTATTATTATTATTTTTCTTTTCTGTTGGGTCTTTGCGATATATGGCTATGAGGTGGAGTAGCCTGGTTGTAACATACAACAATGTCTCTAATTAAGATAAGCCAGCCATTGGTAATTGGTAAGGATCAAACAAAGAAGCTAACTAAAACACATATTGTAATCTTTTAGTCAATTACTCTCTTACTCATCACGCACCTTAAATCATATTTAAAGTTTTACTGAGATTTTGCAGGCGTTAGTCTATGGCACAAAAACACCAAAGATATTATACTGAATTTATCCACAACGGTTTCGTTTTACGACCACTCAGCTTGCTTCAAGATTAAGCAAGCAGTAAACCTATATGTAAAGCTGTGAACCAGTGTAGGCCACCTACAGCACTAATCAATGTGACAGCTCAGTAATAATACACAGGAGGAATCTTCACACGTACTAACACACAACTGATCTTATGAGAAATTTGGTGCAGGCCACTGATATCCATATATGAATAGAGGCTTAAACAGGTCTATGTCATAGAGATGCACTATGTGATATCGAATGAAACTTACATTCAAACATATTGTATGTCGTAAAGATGATGTGAACTATGGGTATCAGGGCTCCATCTTCACTTTTGATTTATGACATGATACTGGAATCTAATGATGTAGACTGAAAGTAGTTGAGCTGTTAGATGAATACGTCGAACCAGTACTGTTTTTGTTTCTTGTACTGTTAAATGAAACTATCATGACAGAACTAAGTCGGTTAGACTATGATGTATTTTCTGTTCATTAAAGGCTGGAGGAGACTACAAATTATCTCGATTTTTTCCCAAGACTCCAAATGAGATAAGTAGTACCTGCTACCGGTTCTTGGTGGCAGAAACCAGTGACAGCATACGTTGGGGGGGGGGGCTTAAATAATGCGACCAGCTCTTTGTAATTTTGGGTAACGGTAGGGTCTCAATTTTAGTTAATTGTTACCTTCTAAAAAATGAAAACTACTTCTGGGTGAAGTAAACAAAAGGTTATATTTCTGGTGGAGTTTATGATGAAACTACTCAACAAAAAATCACTAATGTCGTGAAGTAGAACAAATATGGTTTCCAATTCTAGCCTATCAAATAAGAGGGATCAAGGTTAGTTAACTTACGGCCTGGTCATCCCACGTGCAATTGGCGACCGTTGGACACATGTTTACCCAACAGTAAAAGTACGTTTTGATATGAAAGCCAGATATGACTATACTAAAATGACAACTAGGCTAACTATATATAGTTCTTAAAAACAATATATTCCGATATAAATTTTTTACTGGAGATTATTTTTTTTCTAGCTTATACCCAAGACACATAGTCTCATAGTTTCAGCCTATTCGGAATGACGCCAATACACGTGGATGAAATTCTAATGCTCTAATCATGTTTGATTAAATCAACTAGCTGGTGATAGATGTGTGAGGTGGAATAGATACCAAATAATAATCGTCGAAAAGGAAAACTACTGTGCTCTCTATGTGTCTTGTGCCTTTCATTGCGTCAGCAGACTTGTACCTGATCTCATTCAGGACAATTGGACCCGATGTCTCTGTCATGCCGTAGATGCTTCTTAGGACTGTGTGACTGAGCGGACCACTTCTAAAACAGAGAAAGACTGGGATATATCCAGTGCGTCCTCCATCCGCACGTATTCTAAAGAGCCTCTGTACCGCGATCTCAACTGAAACACAAGCATGCACTGAAGCCTACGATATACACATGGAAGGACTAGTACTCCATCCCGTCCTAGGAGCCTGTTAAACCAACAGGACTAATAAGCGTTATAGCATCAACGCTATAAAACAACGCACTGATCATTTCTGTCTATATGCTATGGGAATAGCATGAGAATTTGAAAATTCCAGAGAATCCTGATTATATATTAGTGACACCATAAATGCAATGCAAACTGATTTAATTTCAAGAACAGACCAACATGTCTTAGTGTCTGATCGTCGAAAGCACTTTAATTATCTAATATTCGCATCACATGATAAACCTTGTCCAATCCTAATGTGTGGTTGTAAAAAAAACTCCGCAATGGGAGGCAAACGAAATTTTTATATTCGGCGCTCCACGAAGAAGATATTTTCTTTACCTATACGACATGGACGAACTTCCCTTATGAAAGCTTCCTCTCTCATTCCATTACTCGTTGTTTGTTTCAATTGTGACCTTCTCAAAGCTCTAAATCCCTGGTCAGCATGACATATAGTGTGTCGTCTCGCAATGTATCAAACATATGATACATACTAGGTATATCTTTGTACAAATGTATCATATATTCTTGTATTCAGACAAGCTATATCCATGTTGTGTACATGATTTCTTCCTTTCTGAATTTGACTTCTCAAAAATATCGCTTCTTACACTGACTAGTAAGCCTCATTTACCAAATTTTATGAACAACGAAATCCACTTACTATATATAGAAAATGAAACTGAAGTCCTATAATTCCATTTATAACTAATTTGTAAAATTTAACTCAAGAATCAGATCTGCTATTACTAAATGAAAAGTCAACAATATCATGAAGATGATTAAAATGTAATCTCCTTCTAGAATAGCGATAGATTGAACTATTCTGTGTATCGAACATATTATAATGAACATTTCTTCAACCCACCTGCAATCTAAAAGACCAGAAATTGCATAAGCTAGCTCTAGCAGTCTTTTTAACATTAGAAATGGTATCAACTTTACCTGTCTTGGTAAGTACTATCGAACTAGATTTAAAGCACATGGCAATCTTGCTGTTTGTTGAGACATGCCTGGATCCCCTTGAGCTGTGTTGATATCGGAAATAGACAAAATCCCTGTGCCAGTGTTGTCACATCAAAAAAACGCTTCCTGAGCAGATATGTTTCTGGCTCTGGCCACGCCGATTATCTGGACGCTGCATGGAATGCGGTGAATTTTATCCCACGCAAACAGATTCCGCAGTACTATCTCACTGTAATCAACTATCATGCATAGATCCAGCTACTAGACAGCCGATAGCACACATGTCAATAAGAATCATGGCAGTGTTATGAGTATACCTATGTAAAGTGATATTCAGGCATAGATTCTTTCGCCTAATAGAAATATACCTTAAACTGAATACAATCGTGATCTTCATCTGACTTAGTCATAGTTGTAGGAAGTATTCAGACCCAAAGATGATGACAACGAGAATTAGAAGTATTTATATTTCAAGCAAAAAGGTTCTTCAGTCATTGCTAACACACTTGTAGAACTGTAGTTGCTGTTTACGTCTACTGTATAGTCAAATCAAACAAGAACTGCTATCTGAATGTATCAAACACATGCGTTACACTCACAGCATCACATCTAGCGACTCTCTGATTTACTAAATACTAGCAAGTTATGACTTCTTTCATGGCCAGAAAGGGACTTTTATCCTCACAATACCATTTAGTCCTTTCAAATATATGAATGCAGTGATAATATTTCACTTATATTCAAAATTATGAATACAGTCATGATGCTCGTTACAGCGAGCCATTCACGATATTTTATAACCGGAAACCTATTCCGCCTAACGGCAGGATTTACATTGCTTGTAAACATTTGGCAACACATCATTGAATCGTATTATCCTTAGCTTCGTATATATGCAGGATATCACCTTAAAGCCACTGTCGGCGACACCGGAGTCGTATGTGATGGCTGTAACCAATTAAACAACATCGTAGTCGTTCCACCCACCCAGTAGTTATCGGTAACAAAACTTGCATTTTCGCCACCATCTGAGTATAAAATCCGACTTATTGAACAGGCAGGTTTACGTCTGAGCTTGCTACTACGATCCGTTGTAAAAGTATCATTTTAGTAAGCTCCATAACTGATTCCATGAACGGTATATAATATTCCTGGCACCCTATTTTGCAACGACGCCTGGGCGAATGTTGTCGCAATACAATTGTTACTAGGGCTGGGTCTCGACACAAATGCACTAATTGACGTTTCATTGATTAGAGGCACCGATTTTGGAATCAATAATACATTCGCCCGGGTATTGTTCAGATAGACATGTCTCACAATCACTGGTAAGAATGACTACGGCCAAACTAAAAATTGACGAATAATGAAGAGGTGCTCCTAAGCCATTAAATGTACGACAAGAAAATTACAAACAAACAAATTTCACTAAGTAATACACCAATGGGAATAGTACAGTCAAAGGAGAAAAATTATCAGAACAGCCGAATAAAAGAACGCGTTAGTATCCCCGCACTCATAGTGTTGTTAGAAACAAACGGGGATATCGTTGTTCGAAATATCGTTTTCCTTCATTAAATTTCGTTTTCTTCTTTGCGATTAATTCATGCCAATGTGTGTCGTTATGTAAATGCATGCACTTGATACAAAGCGGTGCAATAAACTTACTATACATTTACTGGGTGGGTTACTGCTAGAAGTTCTGATGTATGTGAAAAAAGTCAAGCCGTATGAGTGACATAATCACTGGCACGGTTGTAGTTTATGAAACTTAAATTTATTGTAAATATTGAATTCGTTATCAGTAAATCGGTGTTTCTTTACTTTTAACAAGAAAGGAGACGAGTGAGGGACATGATGTTATTCTAAGATTGAATCCCGGGTAGATTGTATAAGAGCGCGACGTGTTGATTAGCTGTTCCCTACGGAGATCGCCAATCTGGTTTTTGTATCTGATGATTAAACAAAAGGGAATAACTCGTACTGGAATAGGTATCTTGTTACTGGTAAAAGAAGGCATTTTGTTACAACAGCAGATTCGTTGTAAAGCAAAATGAACCGGAAACAAACGTGGCCCGTGTAAAACGAGAGCTGACTGTAATATTTTTTTTGTTATGATTTCAAGTCATCATATTCCTATATGTTTAAAGTTAAAGTCAGTGTCACTGATAAATTGTCAATGATTTTAGACATGTTAGAGTGAGCTCCCTTTGTGCTTCACAATCCACTTATGTTTCATGTATTCACAAATTCTAGCTTCTACACTCCTCCTATCCACACCTTAATATTTATTTGAATATACACATGTACAACCAATTCAGCTGAACTTTGGTACCTTGAACATTGCTATTTTGAAGACCATGGCTATGTGAGTATTAACCTCAATATCTCAAATCCTCAGATATCTGAAAAAATTTTCTCAGCCCCATCAAGTTCAAGATAGCAAGGTTTGACTGTATGTAATCATTAAATTTAAAAGTCTGAAATAATATCTATAAAATCAAGTTCAAGATAGCAAGGTTTGACTGTATGTAATCATTGATTTTAAATGTCTGAAATGATAGCTATAATTTTTTTACCAAACATCTGATGTTGTTCCTTCCTCAAAGCGAACATTTCCTCCGGACTCCAGTTCAATGGCCATCCTCCTCATCACCGCCCCTGCCTGTATCTCTATCCTGGACATGGCCTCTTGTTGGTAACTTTCAACTCTACCAAAAGAAATTATCTCCATCAGAGGAAAGACATTGTTTTGTTCAGGTATAAACTACTTATACAGTCAAACTTTGGTATCTCGAACACT
>CAJDSM010089624.1:477-12261 GCA_903981925.1 Ostrea lurida
GCGGGAGGTATGATCTGATCAAATTTGGATCTACTCTATATCAGTAATATTGTTTCTTTTGGTCCTATGGTTCTTGAGAAGACGATTTTTAAAAATTTTGCCTATATATTCAAATGTAAAACTTTGATCTCCAATTGTGGCCCCATCGTACCCCTAGGGGTCATGATTTGAACAAATCTGAATCTCCACTATATCAGAAAGCTTTCATATAAATTTCAGCTTTCCTGGCCCAGTGGTTCTTGAGAAGACGATTTTTAAAAATTTTGCCTATATATTCAAATGTAAAACTTTGATCTCCAATTGTGGTCCCATCGTACCCCGGGGGTTGTGATTTGAACAAACTTGAACAAGCTACAATGAAGCTTTTTCGAGATCAATTGTCCAGTTGTCTCTTCGTCGTCCGTTGTTCATAAAGTTTTTCTGCACTTTCGATGTTCTTCTCACCAGAACCGACTGGGCCACGACAATTCAATTGGCAACTCATGGTTATCGCTATCAATCCTTGGGTCGTTGGGTGAAGCGGGATCAAATGTTTGGTTCAATAATGAATGGAACCGGTGACTGCTCACGAGAGGCTTCAAAGAGAGAGACGTGGATATGACATGCAAAGTGAGGGTTTGTATGAGAGCGTGGGGAAACTCTTGTAACGGGATGAAGGACGTTACTACCTTATGAGAGTGGCTTCTGTGGTGGCTCTGGATTTTGCCCAGAACATGTGTTTTTCGTTGCGTTGGAATGTCTTAACTTACGCTGTGATTATAGGACTATGCCAGTCTGATGTAGGATCTCCGCTCACAACACGAACCGGGAGAGGCGACACGCGACAACCGCTGAGCGACAACGCCCTGCTACAGAGGGGAGTAGTAAATAAAAATTACGCCAAGACACTAAACGTTCAGGTATAATAAAGCCTTTCAACATCACAGCATTTTCAGAGAAGTCAGCACTCTTCGCCGCAAACGCTCGGCTTTCATCAGCAAGTATTCCTCTCTGATGTTGTAAAAATCATGGACGACCAGGAGCCCTAAACCTATAAATATATGACAAATTATTTTCGTGTAGTAGTATAATGTATTCTTACGTCCCTACCACTGTCCCTGAAAAACGGTGGGCACCGGCGTCTACTAGTCAAGAGTCTGAACAAACTGCTGAATACCTTTCGAGGTAGTTCCAAGTTACATTAGAATTTGTACAAGTTCAATTGAGATTGAAAATATATGGCGCCACACGAGCGTTATCATGGTGAGACAGAAGATGAAAGTGTGGGAAAAGTATGTAATGCAGTAGACCTGTCGCCCGGCTCTGTTTCTAAACTCCCACCCAGGCAAGCTATGATAGTTGGTTAGCGATCCGGGTAAGTATGAGAATCACCGCGCGTACTACGAGTTATCTGATTGACACGACGACCGACAGAAGAGCATTAGAAAGTGAGTATAATCATTCCGATCGGAATGTGCAGACTAGATGAGTCCTTGGTATGTCATGATGTGGTTCTGGTTGAGCATGGGTACCCCGACGCCGCTGGTTGAGGTTTCGAACGGTACTCAGAAGACAATTCCCGCCTAAGCGCGCACTGATAGATGAGCTAGCGCTACCTCAGCACGCCGCTATAAATTGGGAGTTATGATGGCTTGAGTGCTCCTTTCCTTGGCGGTGCGAGGTTTATGTGCTTCGCGGCATCTCACCTTCCAGCGCGGAGGCAAGGTCGAGCGTCTAGGCTGCGGCGAAGCAGCGGAACCAAGATAATGCGGAGTTATGTTGATCCATGCTTATGACATTTCTTGTCTCTCCACCTCACTATGACCCCGTCGAGGGGCTCATTGAGCCCAGCTAAAAGCTCGTTGTTGCTCACAGCGCGGCTCACCACAGCACTTATTTCCTGGCCTAGCGCAGTAAGACCGGGATCAGCAAGACCATAACCACCCGGAATGATATGCTTGAAGACTGGTCCCCGGGCCTTTTGCTGCCCCTTTTATCATGACAACTGTTCCACTATGCGCGTCTTCGTATGGTTGTCCTCCGCGCGCCACAGGCCGTGACGGATTTTTTGACTGCGCCGCAGAAGCTTCTCCCGGGATGGTGCCCCGCGGCCCCATAGGCCTCTCTCGGCCCTAGGATTCCGTCGCAGGGGTTGTATTGTGGTCATACTACAAGCAGTTTCAGAGAGCTAGCGACAGTGGAGAGAAATGACCTATGCTCCCCGTGCCTCTGGCGGTATTGACGCGGTGTTACCGAGAGGCCTCGGCCTGATCCGCTCGTCGAGTTGCTGGTGGCACAGCAGATGTAAGCGACATTTTCGGTACGCCCTCTATCCTGGTCAATCACAGAGATTGTACGCGGGGAAGGCGTTGTCTTCCATGTCTGTATTGTGGTCTTGTATTTCCACCAACATGCCCCATCTTAATTGCAAAGTTCCGCGCCGGCTGTCTCTGTCACCATGGCGGCTCGTTTGCTCGACCGCGGGCCATTAATTTGTTTGAGTAACACGCTCTCTACCCCTCGCTTTTCCTCCTTATTCCGCTACACCTATGTCTTGTGTCAACTCTTTCGCGTCCTGCATAGTCTTCGGCGTATCCACACCCACCAGGCGCCGAATGGTCTCAATTGGGAGTCCGTCATATCCCGAAGTCCAAGAACCTTCACAACTCGGTCTCCACCACAGTCCGAGATTCAAACTACATCCCGCTCTGTCTACCGAAGTCTCTCATACCCACTGCACTAAACAGCACACATATCATAGAGGAGAGAGGAACATGGCATGCCTCGAGGTCGAAGTAAACACACCTCCCTTCCCCTCGTCCTTACCGGCCGACATGTGTCCTTCTGTCTAACTGGGGGGGAATTTATGGTGTTCTGTGACAATCTTATCCTCTCACCAGCGGAGGTAGTTCCAGCGGGATGCTTCTGGGTTCTGGATGTCTCACCGGGGCTCAATGGTTCGGACCGCGTATAGGACAGTGACTGTCATTCAGCTTAGTATGGTCTCGCGGGCATGATCGATGTTTTTCTTGCCCTCGGATGGGGCCGGCGTCGCGCGGTCCGCTTCCCCTGCCACGCTGTGCCTCGATGCTGGCTGCTCGTACCATTCTATGATCATGCCGGACGTGTGGTGTGCCGGTCATCGCCTGCTGGGCACAGCACCACTCTGTCCAGCTGCACTTTGCCTTACGTGTGTCGCCCCTGCTCATGCTGCTGGCTCCGCCTTACTCCTGCCCTTCTAGCTTCCTGCCTCCTTGGGAACAGCATATGCCCAGCGGCACATCAATCCCTGAGTCCACTACGCCAGCCTCTCTGGAATGCAGCCGCATCGTCGGCCCCTGGCCCTGCCCTACGGTCCGCAGGGCTGCTTCGGTTCCGCTCATTGAGTTCTGTGTGCCTCGATCTCCCGGATCGATCGTCTCCTTTTCTGTTTTTACCTTGAGGTTCTCACGCGGGATAGCATGGAACAATCAGGTGCAACCGCTGAGCATTATCGGCCTCCTCCAGGCCGCCCAGACCCATGTTGACGCTTGGCAGAAATGGCCCTAACATAGCCACAAGAGATCATGGTACTTGTGGGCACCGTAGTTCTCGCCTCGTGTCTTTGGTCTCTAAACCTTAACCTGTTCGTGATGAGTTCGCTTTTCCTCTGTGATAAACAAGTGAACTGTTTAATAATCACGGCCCAGTGTTTGCCTATTCCGTCCTCTCTCTGCTGTGGCTGTGATTTTGGGGTCAGCTTCTTACTTGGGTCACACTATTTATTCTCCCTCTCGTTTTGTCCTCTTGTCGTCGCCCTACTTGCTCCCTGAGTAGGGAGAAATTCTTCTACCTCTCGCCTCTATTGCCATGGCTACTATTGTATGTGACCAGGGTTTCATCGCTTCCTGTTCTTGTTCGTTCTTCTTTCCACTTGTAAACGTATTACAACTTACTAAGCTATTAGTTTTTCCTCCTCTTCATATTCTTCTTCTTCTATCATTTGGGGGTAGGATCATCTTCCTTTTCCTCACGGCTCCTGGATCGTCGTTATCGGTTGTTCTTCTCTATCTCTTTTTCTTATTTTCCACATCTTACATTATACATGCTAAATACGCGGTTTCCTCCTCTCGAATTATCTCTGAAGTTTGGGGGGGATTTTGCTCCCCTGAAACCTCTTCCGTTCTTTCATGGTCTCTCTTTTTAATTCTCATTTCATCTCGCGTATATACTGCTGATGACGATCCGCGGTTTCCAGATCGGTATCACTGAATATATTTTCACGTATAATTGATGGAAACATGTTATCTCTTGCTTTTATATTCACCTGTTAGTCTGTTGCATTCGTTCACACTGTGAAGTAAGCTATATCCCGCTCTAGGAGGGTGGGATATGTGGCGCGGCTCCTCAAAGAGTTATGGACTGCAGGTACAGCCTATTCGAAGGTAACGTCATCCCTCACGCGCGCACAGTAAGATCCTGCTCTCTCTTTGCTTCATCATGGTCCGGACTCTATCACATCTACAGTCGTGAGACTATGTCTTCATAAGCTCACACGCCCTATCGGCTTACTTCCTCTCAGGTTGGCCGTGTTTCTGCCTCTGCCTTGGACGAATGGATATAATAGGGAATGCTATAATTCGATAGTGTACAAATAAGGTATGAGTAGGCTGGTCTGTCTTCCCACCTGGTAAAAGGGTGTGAAGAAGATGGGACGGAATGGCCGGTGGTCACACCCATTGGAGCGGGTCCTCGTAGTTGTCTCTCTGGGGTAATGGTCGTTCTGCGGGTTGTGGCATGAAAATTATATTTATCAACTAAAGTAGTCATAGGTATGGAAGGGGACTCTTTATTTATTGGAGTTAACCACACCTCACATATACATATTACATGCTGTACGAATCGTTGGTGAGGAAGGGGAATGAGGGGTCGGGGCCACATCAGCATACGTTACCCCCACGTTCTATGTGGTGTCCGTGTCGATTGTTATAAGGAGGACGATCGAGAACACAAAACTTCTCTACCGTGGGTGTCCGTCCAATGAAAGATGATGTCAGTGGACCAGTCTCGAAACAACAGGACCACGTGTGGATAGGTTACTGTGTGGCTATTCTTGAAAAACGGATAACCTGAAATAGTAACTGATCACACTCCTTCTATATAAGGTGGAGTGTTAGCCTGGGTTGAAGTGGATGAAGACTAGGGAATAGAATAGATTTTGAATTAAAATGCCAGATTTAGGGCCCCTCGCATAAAGGTGGGCACCAGTACAACTGCGAGCAGTCCAATGAAAGTTACATTACGCATGTTTTAAAAATGGGGCAAGAAACATCGACAGACTGCGAATTACTCGGGAGTAACCAATATAGATAATTATAGCCGCAACAAAATTTGATAGTCCTGAGTTGCGCTAGGTAAGCGAGAAGTAATACGAATGACTATATGGATAGCCGCACGGATGAGAAAAGTAGCAGTTGGGGATTAGATTCTCTGTTATGATGAACGCTCGATATGTATCCAGAGTAGATACCAGTAAGTAGGAAGCACAATAACGAGTATCTAGAACATCACATCTCTGATCTCGAATGAATAGAAGCATTAATTGCCAAGATCGAATAGGAAGTATTAATATGTAATAAAAAAGATGATTGGCTTGTCCATGAGAGGTAGTTACCTACATCAGAAGAGCTAATGTATTCGCGAGCAAGAAGAAGAGATATTAGGTGCGTTGGGCGGTGGTGGCCGTAGCCTGGAGAAACAGGCGATGATACAGAAGGGACATACACGGTTTACCAGTTAGAAAGTCAGGGTCAATATTCTATAGAACATGATAGATGTCTTTAGGGGGAATATCAGGTACGAGAGGGTAGGCTCGTCGAAGAAGGGGCGGGCAACAGTTTCAGATTAACGAGTATTGTGCACATAGAGGATATAGAGAGCACTGCAGAAGAAAGACAAATATGTTTAAGGAGTATGATGCAAGGGTTTATCTTGTAATACAATTAAAGTGAGATTAAGTTAATAGGAGAAAATTAATGTAGTGTTAGTTACATTGTAGTATGGATTAATACAATTCTATTATATATCGCCCGGTAGATTAGCCATAATCGTACTTGGTATTTGCAATGGAACGAGTGAGGTGCAGGATAGCGCTGTGATAGGATCTGGTTGTAGCCAGCATCGCGGTCCGTCCCTTAGGTTTTCGCTGGTTTGTACGGTGACGCTCGGTAAGTATTGAACACGATACACACGGGGACGCGGGTCCCCGGGTGGTCGCCGAGGCTGTGCTACAGTTATACCCGCTGAGATGAAGGCATGATTGGCAGACATGTGCGGACGGAACTCACAGACACACGAAATCGAAAGCAATACTAAACGAGAGAGCCAATTGGATGCGATTTGAGGGCTCACCTCCTGGTCATGATTCTACCGCTCTGTACAATATATTTCGTGGTTTTATAAAAAGCGCAAAAAACAAATGCTGCTCACATAGCACAAGTCATAATGCATGTCTCAAGTCCGAGGGTGGTAACATATGGCTGCTTGTACACCTGTAATACTCACTCCATACCAAATCCTAGTTGTTTGGGCATCAAGATAGAATGATTAAATACGAATGAAAGCATACTCACAAGCGGTATACCTTGTTTTTTGGGGGGTGTGGGGGTGGGGGTTTTGAGAATATAGAAAAGACTGTGAGAGGTGCCTGAAAATGAAAAATGACTTGCATTGTGTGATGTGGTGGCACTTGAAGGAGAATGGCGTGGTTAGTCAATACATGGTTGCGGGGTTTTCGCTTCTCGTACAGATGCCCATTTCGTGAGTCTTAAGTTAATGAACATGCGCTCGCTTATGAATGTAGATTATTTTCGAAAATAGATGCGGTTACTCAGGCTCTCTTCCAGTTAACTTTATACAGTGCTGAATCTAGTGTAAGAGTGTCATGACGAATAATGAAAGCTGAATAAATAGAAGGTGGAAGTTTTGGTCATCGAGGCATATGCATGAATTGAATTTCAAAGTAATATCGTAAGGACGAGGTTTAGTTTATGAAATCGGGCGGGATTCCAAACGCGAGACTTTAGAGAATATCGTAAAACAGTTCTCGTCTGCCCCACCCCTCACTCGCAACTTCTTGTCGTAATGTGTTGTAATTGCGTATGCGAAGAATTCATTTTTGAAGGTTTTTTTTTTTTGTTATTTTACATATAGCGGCTTTATCAGTCTCGTGTTTTGCGTTTTAGTGTTCTTTTATTCGCACTTATTTTACGTACAGTGACGCGTAAAGTGTGAAAAAAACTAAAACGTTCGGTGCGATACGGCCTCCCCTATTCCCATAAATTACGTGGCCGGTATCTTAGTCGATGTCCGAGGGTATGCGTCTGTGAGTTAGGTGAGGAACCTTGGGAGGGTGTTCTTTCTTGTAATGGTCGTGGGGGTAGGCCGACGAGAGAGTGCGGGAGAGAGAGAAGGCTTGGGGGGGGCAGAGGGGGTGAATAGAGACGGTCGTACTGTAAGATGTAATCGAGGTGAGAAATAGAAAAGGTATCAATGATTAGTTACCACTATATACGCAAACTTTTCCGACATCTCCACTACCTAGTTTAGGTTTGGTTTCTTAAGTACAGCAAATTTTGTATGTGAAATAATAAGTAATGTGCCACAGGGATTAACGAGGAATTCATGACAACTCAGTCCGTCGAAGGGACAAAACGCGGATCCTCGATTTATCGCTAGGAGAACACACAGGAGTCTCTCATCAGTGTTGTATCTGGCGGTGAGTTCACCGTCAATATAAGAGAGCTATTTATGAAAATACAAGATGAGGATCTTGTTCCTATTTGCCAATAGTGCGCAACCGCGGAATGTCTCAATTTCTTCCTATAGGGCGGTAGGGACCAAACCAAGGATTATGAACAAACGAGCATTGTAAACGGAATATGCTGTTGAAGTTAACAGCACATGAGAAAGAAGATTGACGAGTTAATTTTGTTTATGTGCCTAAATACATAAATATATTAGCTCACGGGAGCAACACAATTTTTGATTCCATAGTTATTATTCCTTAAGTTAAAAACCATGAATTAGGTATAAGCATAAATGTGTCATCCCATGTAATATAAAAGGAGAAACACAAAAGGTCTTCTGAATTGATAAAGCCAGGCATAATTAAAGTACCGCAAATCATGTATCCTTTACCGAAAAATGACAAATCTTCCAAGGATCTAGCTGATTGCTATGGTATATATCTAATACAGTTAGCTTTCTTGCGTAATTACAACAATGTGGTAACTTCGAAAGAATAATAACAAAAACAAAGTTACTTGTTTCTAGATTAATTTATAAGTGTAACAGAGTCCCCAAACAACTCAACAGTATATACAAAGTTCGAGTGTGTAAGGACAACATGGTCACGCACCTCTCGACAGAATAGCGAGGTGCAAGAGGAATCAGGGTTGCCGATGGAGGCAGTAAGCATCTGCTATCTGACCCGGTCACGATATGACGTTCTGTCCCGTGCCCGTACAGCGTTGAGCTCGAAACAAGGTAAAACGGGATTTACCCGTGTGTCATATATTCTAGTACGAAAATTAACATGTCTAACAAGGGAACTGAACAGACATTGATACAGTCCAACAGTATCGACTTAGTGATGAATTGTAACCCGATATATATTATGCAATTGTACAGTTCTAAATATCGGCCGTCGAAATATTAAGCTATTTACCTACAACAGCATTTCAAAAGTGATTTGCCATTCTATTCCTATAAGGAGCATCGCGCGTGAAATTCCGAGAATAATATGTCATATATTTACCAAAATACAAATAATATATATCCATCTTGTCCGCAATTTTCATGTACACGTTTTGTAGTTTTTCTTGCCGGAACATTTGTTCGAGTGACATTTTGTCCCGCATTATATTATTCGCAGCTGGTCTTAGTTCACCCTGAGGAAGCTCCGGTATTTTTGGCCTTTTTGCGCCAGTTAAAGTCTTTATCATGTAGCAACCTATCATTGTTAAGTCAGTTTTTTCACACACCTGATTTGACTAGCGATTGTTTCCGATATTGACCGTCGATCAAGACTGATGTGAGTTCACACGGCGGGCTTGTATGAAGCCAAGGTCAACAGGAGGCAGGACTTAACGTAAAATATCTGCTAAGGAAGGGAGAATCATGAGAAGAGAAATAGGACGTCAGTTTAAATTTTGTCATTAAAACATAATATATATCAGCGACACAAAATTCAGCTTAACAATCCTCATATTGTTCCATAATCCTTGGTTGTCTAGCCCCTAGGAAGATGAGAATCCGGCGTTTGGATCCTAGGAAAAACGAGTATCTTCATTGTAGCTGACTATAATAGTATATATGACAGTAACAACTGAAGAGTATCCGCGTTTCTTCTAGGAAAGGAAAGATTGAGGTCGCCCGCGTATTGCTCCTAGACGACATCTGGATTGTCCCGATCTCGTTTGCCCCTGTGACATTGAACCACACAAGCAGAGGGGGGTTTCATACCTCAGTAATAAGGTGTTGAGGATACAGACATGGCACACCTTGATTATGACGCAGTGTGTTACAATGGACATAAAGGCATAACGAACAGCAAACACCATCAATTAAATTTAACGGTGTTATTCCCAAGGTTAAGTAACAGACTTTGGGCTCAGTACAGTCCATCAGTATTTAGGAAAGTATATTCATAGTTCAAAAGACAAAATACTGAGGTTATCAACAATACAACCCCACAGTGATTCTAAATAGAAAAAAGGGGTGGGGGTGAGACCCCTAAGTCAAGTGTTCCACATCGTTTCAGATTTCGGATTCAGAAAACATATTATGAATAGTAAAAATTAAAGTCAGATAGTATATAGAAAGGCACCTTTAGATATAAGAGGAGAAACAAATTAGTAACTGTTACAATCAAGTAACGACATCTCAGATCATTAAGTGCCTAATATAGATATTTCTAAGAGGCAGCCAGGTGGTGTACATATGGCCGTGAATCCCAATAACTGTGAAGTCAACTAGAATTACAGTTGGTGAGGTAACGATTAAGGCCGATTTGGATAAATAGTAAGTCTGGGATCATGGAGTATTTAAGGACAATAAGGAAAACATATTCATTTGTTCTAGGGTGTTACACAACACAATCACACATAACAAATCCTACCACTCTGTACATGCATAACACACTAAATTTGGAAGCTTGCTGCCAATGTGATAGTATTCTTTTCTATGTGTCTTACCATGTTCAACATTAATAAACGAGCATGCGAAGGTACAATGGATTGTTAATGAAAGAGGTTATTTGTATTATCTTTAAATTTGTCTTAAAATGTTTGTTAGGTTTATTAATTTGATCATACAGTGTAACAAGGGTTTTATATTTTCAAGTCTGCATTTTGCAAATGAATGCGACGCTCTCCAAGAATGTTCTATTTATGGTACCAATCTGTGAATATACAACAGATATATCATATAGTATCTTTATGTACATGTATACATACATATATGCATCATACTATCATTCGCAATATGTACTGAGAACGCAGAATGATGCGCCATCAGTGACGGAGTATGTAGTGACTCTTCGGGTTCTGTAAGGAGATCATATTAGGGTAACAAAGTACACCCAACAGGTTGGATACATTAATCTTTATTTCACAGGTGATCACCTATTGCGCCGTTCTCATTGGTTAAAAACACCTTTCAAGAATTGAGTGTGAATTTTTTCGATCAACGTCAACCTGAATCAACATAGGTAAAAGGTCTCTAAATTAAAGAACATTATATTTGGCTGTTAGTATATAGTCTCGAAAATTAAATGATTAAAGAAATCAATCATTTATATTTTCTGGGTGAGCTATGCAAGGTTATCACCGAGATTTTCTAGACCTGGTAAATACGTTTCTCCATTACAATGCGCTGCGCGGCAATGATGAGTTTTTTACCAGCGTTCTAAAATTACGGTGTAAGCCTGCTCAATCAAGCCCCTAGAAAAAAATATTAAGTAGATAACTCATCTCCGCTTATTTGACAAATTATTGTTCTGAATCACCCACATTTACAAATACTATCATATACTAATACTTCTCCCAGGATATAAGAATGTACCTCGCTCAGACGAGCTGTTGGAGTGAGGCGAGTCGTAGGCGAGTAGTAGTAGCAGTCCCGTCTCCTGTACGGAGAAAAGTTTCTTCATATCAAGGCAGCAAAAACATATTCCTACCAACCTAAGTTATGTCAAAATAAACGTTAGTACTGTATCATTGATAACATTAACTTGAGGTCCCAGGGTTGTTGTGTGTGTGTGTTTTGGGGGGCTATAAAAGACCCCTGATGTAATTCACAGAGATATATGAGTATCGACAAAGATGCCCAAAGATAGAAATCAAGCAGAAGCATTACGTGTTTCTGGTTTAGTTTCTCTTTCCATGAGTAAACGATGACCGAAAGTTAGTCCGTTGTGGGACCAATGCCAACAGATAGCTCGATTGACGAGATCCCTTGAGTCTGCTCGATTTCTCGATATACCCATCACGAAATGATGGGCCCAGATGAATTTATATGTAAGAACACCGCGAACACGTAAATCAAGGTATAAGAAATTTTCTCCAAATGTTGTAATAACGCGCCGAGCCACCGCCCCGAGAATCTTCGATTCGGGGGGCATAGTATTTGGTCTGTCGTCTGTAGCGAGGATCAAATCGTGAGATGAAGCAAAAAACAATTAAACGCTTGAGACTGAGACATGGCAGAGATGACCTAGGGCGGGTGACCTTTCATATTACGCCAATCGCGCGTGTGTCCCTGTAT
>CAJDSM010089626.1:0-11120 GCA_903981925.1 Ostrea lurida
ATGTCTACATTTTTCTCTGCAGCAGTACATATGAATATATAGGGAAAATCACTACGCCAGAAAAGCTGAAATTTAAATGAAAGCTTTGTGAAATAACTAGTGGAGATTCAAATTTGTTCAAATCATGACCCTGGGGTACAATGGGGCCACAATAGGGGATCAAAGTTTTACATATGAATATGTAGGGAAAATCTTTAAAAATCTTCTGGTGAAGAACCACTGGGCCAGAAAAGCTGAAATTTATATGAAAGCTTTGTGATGTAGTGGAGATTCAAGTTTGTTAAAATCATGACCCCTGGGGTACAATGGGGCCAAAATAGGGGATGAAGTTTTACATATAGGGAAAATCTTTAAAAATCTTTTTCTCAAGAACTACTGGACCAGAAAAGCTGAAATTTATATGAAAGCTTCCTGATATAGTGCAGATTCAAATTTGTTCAAATATGATCCTTGGGGTTATGGTGGGGCCACAAAAGGGGATCAAAGTTTTACATTTGAATATATAGGGAAAATCTTTAAAAATTGTCTTTTCAAGAACCATTGGACCAAAAGAAACTATATTTAAAAATAGATTCAAGTTCGTTCAGATCATGGACTTAGGGATGCATTGAGGTCACAATAGGGGATAGTTAAACATGATAAATAGGAAATTCTTCTCAAGAACCACTGCGCCATTTCAACAAAACTTGGTACAAATCATCCTTGGGTAAAGGGGATTCATCTTTTAGAAATGAAGGGACATGTCTCTTCAAAGGGGAGATAATATTTCACAGAATTGTTGCCCTGGACCCAAGGAAGTGTCATGACCAATAGTCAAGGTCACTGACCATTGGTCAAGGTCACAATGCTCTTAGTGGTTTTAACATTGTTCGGGCCATAACTTTTCACAGAGTGCATGGATTTGAATAATACTGCTTTTCTTTACTGAAATTTAATATTATGATGGGCATTTATAGAGGATCTTAAATGAGTGCTTATGGCATATGAAATTTATGATCCTCTATTATGATGGGCATTTATAGAGGATCTTAAATGAGTGCTTATGGCATATGAAATTTATGAAATTCGTTACCGGATTTAAATATTTCCCTCGGTCTCGGGAAATATTTAAAGGGGCATGGACACGTTCTGACTAAAAATGTTTTTGATTTTAGATTTTCATTTTTTAATGTTTACAATGCTTACTTATGATATTTCTAATGGTCAGCAAAAAAATGAACATCATTGTGTGAGTTACAAGTGAGATACAGCACTTATAAGTCTTCACGATGTAAACAAGGCTCGAGCCTTGTTATTGTTACATAAAGATTGCTTCACAGAAATTACCATGTTTAAAAACAAAAATGAGATGTGAGAAATCACTAGGAACTGTTTAATTGTGTCAGATGAACTTGTAATATGAAAAAATCTGCTTTAAACGAACGACGTATACTAGCATATTCAATGTAGGTAAACAAAAAACATGACTCAAGCCTTGTTTACATAGTGAAGAATGCAAGTGCTCTATCTCACTTGTAATATTAAACAAATGGCGTTCAAATTTTTGCTGACCATTAGAAATATCGTAAGTGACCATTGTAAACATTAAAAATGGAAATCTAAAATTTGAACATTTTTAGCTCAGAACGTGTCCAGCCCTTAATTTTTTCCGGTAACGGAAAATTTCATAAATTTCATATGCCATAAGCACGAGTTTAAGATTCTATTTATTACACAACGATCATTAAAGGCATATTTTGATTTACTTTCTTTCACACCCGAATTTTTCGCTTTGTTATTGTTTGACGTCGTCAATTCGATTGTTGACGTTGTCTGCAACGTCACGGTTTAAGAAGCTGGAAATTTCTGTTACACTTATTTTTCACTTCATAAAAGACACAAAATGCCCTTGAAAATAACCTCGCTGACAAAACAATGTCTTTGTACCATTCAAAGTTTACAGTTTCGAAGGCTGATGGCAGTTTTCTTTACGTAGCGCAAGATTGATTGACCTACCTAATTTGCATTCTTATGAACCTCAGCTACGAGTTCATATCGTTTTTCCGAACTCATGTTATAAACCCAGAAACAGTACAGTTGTGTGATAAAAATGCTATATTGTCATTCTTCTTGTTCATCTAGGTCCATACACTACTGTCTCTATTAAAGGCCCATATCGCGACCGGTCGGTTATTAATAAGGTAGGAGGAACCTTACGAAACAGACGTTATCTACCTGGATTGACCAGGGGCTGCCCAGGTGTTAATTGCTATACACATAGAAATACACAAGAAATAACACGTGTTAGAAGTTGGAAATCTACGTGTTCATCGTTTGAGAACAAGATTCAATAAAAGCAAATCGTCAAGTCAGAATTTATCTAAAATTATTACCGTTACTGTTTACATTGATTTTATTTACGATGATTTTGAGGACGTTATAGCCATCGGAAGATTATGAATTTGCAAAGTATTTTTTAAAAACTTTTTGTATATTTTTAATCGCTTCTCAATTAGACCGGGTGAGGAGAGACTGAATACTATCGACGGACAGTGACGAGATTTACTGCATTACACAAATATCACTTGCATTCAGAGTTTATAAACACATTTCAACATGTATTTTTCAAAAGGGGGAAAATCAAACGTGTGTAATCAATGTAGCTGCATGGCCCGATGTCTGAAAGATTTTGCACTTTTGTATCGGTTTGCCGCACGAGCATTTCAAGAAAACAACTTGTAGTCTAACAATGTGATTGACACTGCACGGACTGTCAACAAAACTAGAACAAGTTTTCAATTATGACTTGGTTCTTTATTGGATCTTGAAAGAAATATATAGGGGTTACACATGCTCTCTCTCTCTCTCTCTCTCTCTCTTCTCTCTCTCTCTCTCTCTCTCTCTCTCTCTCTCATGATTTTTTTAAAAATTAGATTTTAAAAGAACATTTTCTGCGAGGTAGCGATCGTCAGTCCAGGCTCCTCGATGGCAAAGCATTGTCCAAAAAATTTATATAATGCTTTCCGACAATGACTGTTCTTTGGGATGGTTGGACAGTGATTTTTGAGGACATCTCTCTCGGGTTACAAAACAGCATGACTGACCTTTGTTTAATTTTCAAATAATATCGACTCATAATTTTTTTTTAAAAACCATACCGCAGCGTTATCTCTGCGCTGCGTAGATGAAAGAATTGGCACGCGTGCGGTTGTAATTGCTATCAAAACATTACGCTCTGGAGTGTCCAGTTGACACTTAGCTAAACTGTCAATCAGAATCTGAGCTATTGTCTCTTATTTGATTGACAAGCGGTATGTTTTTGATCTCTGTCCAGGTAAATTTCAAGGGAGGTCTGTTCTTGAACTTGGGCCATTTCAGTTCTTGAATCAATTTTGATGGTAAAATTAATGTTAACCTGAAGTTGCATATGGTTAACAGACATTAAGTACACACTGGTGTTATGCCTAATGGTGATGTTTTTTGTGCTGAATACAGGTTGTAGTGTATAAATCTTTTGAATTTGAATACAGTCAATACAATAGTCTGAAATATACTTGGTATTTTCCATCGTTGAAGTGACTTGATGTGATTTTTTTCCCTTACAGATGACGGGATGTCCCAGGGCGGCTGTTACTGCTGCAGCCCTGTATCCACAGTAATGATTGTATCCACGGGTATGGATGTATCCACAGGTATGGATGTATCCACAAGTGTGGATGTGGGCGGTGCTATGCAGGAACTGGAAGTGCTCAGTTCCGTCACCAACAGCAGTCAGGAACACTTACATGAGCGTAAACGGCCGAGTATGAGAGAATTAAGTTCCAGATTCAGGATTGTACAGATCGATCCTACATATGTGACAGGTGTTAGCTCAGAGACAGCCTCAAATCCAGGGGCCCCATTCAAGCAGGACAAAGATTCCAGTACCCAACAACCAGGACATTCACAGCAAATATCGTCAGCAGAATTCGGAACATGTTACAGAAATCCAGAGGAAGAGGCAAACATTCGTAGGAATATGAAATGCAGAATGACACGCATATCCAGACTTCGAGCTCGTCGCTACCAAAGATTTCGCAAACCATATGATGTTCCCTGGATGATTAATCAATCTCTTCCAGAGACAGAGTTGAGGCAAACAGAAGATGAGTGTTCGCATTCAAAATCCAACTCTTCCTCCCCAGTAAAGGCATCATCCGAGACCTCATTGACAAGGTCAAGGTCTCTTGGCAACCTTGACCTTGCAAAATTAAGTCTCAATGATTTTCTGGAGAAGAAAGTTACCTCTGCTGAAAAAGAAGAGATGGAGAGGGTTTCAAATCACCTAGAAAATCTCCACGTAACTGAAAAATCATGACAAAGGATGAGAACATAGGAGTAATGGCAACAAAGTTGTTATTGTTAGTATTTATTTGTATGAAAGACCAGTAACTAAGTATTTATTATGAGAATATTATTTATTGTGAGTGAAAATGGAATTGAAGATAAATTATTAATAGGAAATCATTAACAACACTTGCTACAAACTTTTTTAATAACGATGAATATGTAAACTAAATTTATGTTTTTTATAAGTCAAGTGAACACAAATATAGTTTATTCCCATGATTTATCAAATAAGTTCAAAACTGAGTAAAATTTATCTAGAGTTCTATATGGAGAGGCAGTATGAATAAGTCGCTTATTTTTTAGGAATTATATACTTGTGTTTTGTTACGACCAAACTAAGCCAAAATGTGAAATCGACCCTTGCATCCAACCCTAACCCTTGTATCAGGTGTCGAAAGTAATCTTATAGTTAAGTGGTATTTTGAACATTAAAAAGAATTTATTATTGTTATGCTAATATGAATATTGTAACAGAACATATATACAATGTAGCTACACAACACAGCCAAGGCAAAATTTGGGAGCAGGGCCATTGAATGAAATTGAGATTAGAATGAACACCTCATTCAAGTCATTGAAGATGTCAATATGATATAAAATATCACACTTCTGTTTGGGGACCAGTAGCACCTGATAATTGGTTCCAGTCTTTGAGAATCAAACCGCTGTAGCTCACTGGTTTAAAAAATTTATACACGTATTATAAAATTATTAAATGTTCTAGTCATTTGAACTGTGTATTTTTCAACCAGTTCAATTACAGTTTGAAGTGCTTGTATTGATAAAGCAATAACTCATTTATTTTTTTTATTATCACAGATATTATATCTGCAGTTTTCTCAAAAATATCTGAGGTGTTTGCTATATGCTGTAGGTATATTATTTTCTAAGTGCTAATGTTTGGGGGTCAGTTTACGATGAATGATTTTCCATGATAACATTCCAAGTTTCCATTGTATATCTCCTTTGTAGTAATTTTGATATTGTATGTAGAGGTGAATAGTAGCCCATGTCAACCCATAATAAGTGAAAAGTAGCCCATGTTAACTCATAATATGTGAAAAGTAGCCCAAGACACTGAAACCAAGAACTGAACAATAGCTTAAAAATAGATGGCAGAGTATTATAAGATGGTGGTATATTGCATTAACCTTTCAAATTAAAAGTTTTGAAGGGTGATTAAAAATCTAAAAATAATTTTTATGCCCCAGTGATGGAAGATCGGGGTGCATATTGTTTTTGTCCTGTCTGTCATTCTGTCTGAAACTTTAAACTTGGCTATAACTTTTGAATGGTAAGTACTAGGGCTTTGATATTTCATATGCATATTTCGTATGATAATACCTTTCCGTTGGTACCAAAATGTTTGACCTCCTGACCTTGAACTGCGATCTACTTTTCAAAAACTTTAACATTGACTATAACTTTTGAATGGTAAGGACTAGGGCTTTGATATTCCACTTGTACGTTTCTTATGAGAAGACCTTTCTGATTGTTCAAATTTTTGACCTCCTGGCCTTGATCTTGAACTTTGATCTACTTTTCAAAAACTTGTAACATTGGCTATAACTTTTGAATGGCAAGAGATGGGGATTTCACATGTGTATATTCCTTATGACAAACCCTTTTATCTGGTACCAAAATGTATGACCTTGAACTTTGTCCTACATTTTAAATTTTTATAACATTGGCCACATCTGTTGAATGGTAAGGGATAGACCTTTCATATTTCTCAAGAATAATCCTATATGACAACCCCCTTCCACTGGCATGTGGAAAACGGGGGCATTAGTGTTTCACAAATACGTCTTGTTAATTGTGTGATTGCTGAGGCAAGCCTTAACCAAAAATTTTATGGTAGTAAACTCAAGTCTAATTTGATATTCATACCATAAAGGCACAATACAACCAAAAAAATAAGACTACAAGTACTTGTTTGAAATCAAGAAATATATTTGTCAAAAGCAGAGCTTGAGAAAGGTAAATTTAACCATGCAACATCAGTCTTTTGGCTATCAATGCATTTACCTGGTATCTAATGGAAACTGAAATCCCAAGTATACCATATTTCTGAAACCAGATCCACAGAGGTAAAGCACTTTGATTTATGTCTCTGCCAGATCCATGGAGAGAAAAGGAATTTTATCATATAGGCCTTGTCAAGATACTTAAGTTTCTGAAATTTATTAGTATTGTAAGATGGACTTTTGTTTTCTAATTCATGATAGAAATTTTCTCAAAATTTGTTGCAGCCAAGTACACACATGGTTGACCACAAGTATGTTTCTTATGGACATTCATGAATAAAGGATTATTTATGATAATGACTTTTCTGAGCCCCCATAAAATTCAAAATTTTAAGCTCTGAGAAACACAATTTCATATAATTTGTCTCTGATTCAAATATTCGAGGGAATATACTTTTGTGGCCAGAAAAAACTTTAACCTTGGTATCTTAAACACCATGAGAGGTAAACCTTTCATATCTTATAGGTGTATTCCTTATGATAAAACCTTTCCATTAACACCAAAAATTTTCACCTGGTAACCTTAACTTTGATCCACTCTCTGATATAAGCCATATATTTTAAACAGTAAGGCACTGCTTTCATATTTAGCATCATTTGAATGTGCATTTTTTGTGATAAGGCCTTTCCATTGGTAACAGTTGCTGACCTTGTGACCCTAAAATTGACCTCTGACCTACTTTAAATTGTTGCTGTAATCCAGGGGATCAGTATATCATTTAATTTTATTTCACGTGATCATCTAGCGCCGATTCTCATTGGTTAAAACACCTTTTAAGAATTGAGGTGATTTTTCGATCACGTACCTGAACAACAAATAAAGTCTAATGGACATTGTTTTGTTGTTGTAATATAAAATTAAATGATAAGAAATAAATCGTATATTTTTTCGGGTGATATGCAGGTTATCACCGAGATTTTAGACGGTAAAACTTTTCATCAATGCGCTTCGCATTCATTTCTTATTTCACAAACATGTAGAGTTGTGGATTAACAATTTTTTTAATATAAATAGCGGCAAAGCTTTGATTTTTTTTATACATTTTGCATCAGAATTCTTACCCGAATACACTTAAATTTTAGAAAAGTGGTTGATTTGGGTTGGTAAATAGAGCCCTTTTCATATATAGTCCTTTGTAGGTAATGAAGCCCTTTTTATGATAGTACCTTTGGTTTTAAAGGCATATTGTAACACATTGTATTTTTTTTCATCAGCAGAAACTAATGCGTATTGACGTTAAAAAGATTAAAAAGGACTAAAAATGGTAAATTGTAAAAAATGAAATGTATAATGGTCGTTTTGTGAATTTGTCTGCCCAGGATCATGATTATATATACGAATATACAAGATTCGATGACGTTTCCGATAACTAGACAACGCTGAGACGACGTCACAATGCTATCTATAGGTACAGCAAGTTTAAGTTGAAGAAAAATACATTCTATTACTTAGATATATTCTATGAACTGCTGTATTATTTTTTTTAACTTCCTAGTTTAATGTACTTGAAAACTTGAATTTTCATTGGCTGTTAGTCATTTTGAGAATTTTTTGTGTTGGCCCCTTGGTACTGCGTGTGAGACGCCGCGATAAGCTTTTCCGAACGAGTTCAAACTAGGGGTCATATGAATAAAGGCGGGGCTAAATCGAATTTTTGTCTTCCCGAAAGAATTCAACGAACTGTATTTTATTAGTTTGGAGTAAGAATAACATAATAATATTTGGTAAAATATTTAATTTGATATCATAATTTACAGATTTCAATGCATTCTAAGTAAATAAAATATGGATGATTTTGTTAGACAATATGCCTTTAAAGTATGCTTAATTAACCAATCAAATTATGTATTATTAAGAATTCTTCAATTTTACAAGTATTTGTGACTTACAAGGTTGTGCTATGGATATTTGAGTTCTTTGATAGTAATGTGAAAAGGCAGTTGCACAATTCATGTATGAGAATTGTTGTGTGAAAAGAAAGAATTTGAAAATAGTTGTTTGGTTTGGATAAATGTTTGCATAACTGAAGCAGTACAATGTTTTGATCATGAAAGAGAGAGATGCACATGGTTACAGGGATGTCAACACCAATGGTCAAATAAAGATGAAAAGTTTTGTTTTTTCTGCTCACTTTAAACAATTTACTCTGAAGACTGTTGTTTACAGAGTGATTAGGTGGCTTGCTAATCATGGCGGACACATCAGGATGACTTCTATGTTTGGGGTCTGTTTGTCTCCCCAGCGGAGCATCTGGAGTGGAATCGCACCTGCAAGTAACACAAATAGTTTGAAAAGTCAAGTTTAGAATATGAATGACAATGTTAATAACAATCTGATTAAATTAACTTGTGTAGCAATCTACATGAGGGCATTTTAATCATATATTTTTTAGTAAATTGCATACAACTTATTCAGAAACTAGTTGTGGAGGGGATATAGCATCGCTGCAATGTGTGTGTGTCTGGAACCTCATGAACAAGATGGAAGCAATGGCATTCATCAGAAGATCATCAAACCTTCCATGAGTGTTGCTGATGGAGAGAGGATAAACCCTATTGATTTTCAAGGTCAGGGTCACTATTGCCTCAAAATCTTCTGAACTCGATAAAAGACAGCATTCATCAGAGAATCATCAAACCCTCAACCGATTTTCAAAGGTCAAGGTCACTATTGCCTCAAAATCTTCTGAACTCGATAAAAGACAGCATTCATCAGAGAATCATCAAACCCTCAACCGATTTTCAAAGGTCAAGGTCACTATTGCCTCAAAATCTTGTGAACAAGGTAGAAGACACAGCATTCATCAGAGGATCATCAAACCTTCCACAACTGTTGCCCATGGAGAAAGGTTGAACCCTATTGTCAAGGTTTACTATTGGATAAAAATCTTGTGTTGCAATAGGATGCTAAGCTTGCATTGCCTTGTTTCACACTAGTTGGTTTATAGTGATAAACTAGGTAGTCTCCTTTAGAACATGTAGTAGTTAATGCTGTACAGGCCTGTGGATATTGGCGTGGTGGTTAGAGCACCTCGTTATACAGGGGTCCTGGTTCGATTCCTGTTCCAACCCAAAATTTTCTCCTTTCCTATATATTGCATTTGGTGCCAATGACAACCTCTGGAGCTCAAGTGAAAGTCGTGCAAGGGGTAAAAAGAATTTGGGTTGTGTTCTTTGAGGGCAAAGAAACAATCCGATTAAAATCAGATCCGCTCACTTGAGATCGCTACGCTGATTTTTTAATCCGATCAGGGCAAAAAAAAAAAATTGTAGGAGGGAGGAATATAGTAGTTAGGGCTATATGGACTATGGATATTTGACCTGGGTTGGTCAATGGCTAGAGCACCTTACTAGTAATGCAGGGATCTTTTTTTTTTCAATTCCCAGTCCAGTCCTAAATTTCCTCTCCTCTAAAAAAAATTCTGAAGCAAGATCATAACTATACAGTGTACATGTATTGGTAAATTCTGACCTGATGTAAGAGAAGTGAGATCCTAACTATACAGTGTACATGTATTGGTTTCCTAAGATAGAGTTTGGTCAGACATGTACTCAGGGTAACACTAGCTTGAGAATAGACTAGTGTAGCATGTCCTGTGAGTTTGTCTTCTTCAGGTCACTATGTGTAGTCAAGTGAAGTAGGCCTATGTATGAAGATGATATGCTAAGTAAAACATGTTGATCAGTGATCTAGTTTGATTTGTTTCACTTATGTAATAAGAAGGGAGAACAAGGGTTCTGTGGGCTACTGCTCACTGAGGAAACCCCCCCTCTAAGTACATGTAAAGAAAGCTGCTGCCAAAAGAATTTGTTCATCTTTCTGTATGTTCGATATCAAGTGGCTGTGATAAACAGTTGAAGAGAAAAGTGCATTGAAAATATCTATTTCACATTAAGAGTAAAAAGTTTCTCATTAAGACTAAAATATTTACTACATCAATTTAACTAGAAAAAAGTGATGTAACAACATCACAGAGGGCCCCGCTGGTTGAGCCATTAAATATCTTCTATCTAATTCACAAAATATTTAGGCAATAATCAACAGGCGCGTATAGCTCCCTATACGCCAACACGCACATGCGTGCACATCGGAGAAGGAAAAAAAACTCTTTTATCAATCTCTTTTTGATGATCTTTCTACTTTTAATTAACATTCACCATATATGGTGTTAGATACACCTGTTACAGTTAGCAGTGACTTCTGTCTTTGATTATGTGGAGATTTATTCGATTCCGTCAACGTATACGGCGTCATTTCCAGTTTTGTCAGTTTTGTGTTGTCGCTTCAGTCAAATAAATATGACGTCGAAACGTGAGAAATCAGAAAAACCTACAGATGCGACCAGTTCTAACCTCTCTTAAAACAGTCGTAGAGCAGTTCTAGTGACTGCTGTAAGTTAACTTAGAGCAGTTCTTTAACTTATAGCAGTTCTGCTGACTGCTCTAGAACTGCTCTAAATAAACTTAGAATAACTCTGCTGACTGCTCTAGAGCTGCTCTACCACTGCTCTAAGTTAACTTAGAACAGCTTAGAACTGCTCCAAGTTCACTTAAAACAGCTCCATGACTGCTCAATTCAGCTTACTTAGAACCCGCTCGCGGGAGAACTGTTCTACGATGTCTGGAATAGAATCCTGACTGTTCTGGGTAAGATCCTGAACTGCTCTAGAAAGAGCCATGTCATTGCATGATAAATATCATGATACTGAGCCTTGAACAATCCCC
>CAJDSM010089628.1:3717-14064 GCA_903981925.1 Ostrea lurida
GGATTGCACCAAAAAGTGCTGCGGGTATGAAACCCACAAAAACATTTTTGTGTTTAAATATTTGTATGGTGATGTCATTTGTACCGAATAAACACCATGGGTTTAAATCGACAATGTTTATATGGCTTTAAAGATATTCATTGCAGCTGAACCCGTCGAGGCCTGCATCCAGTCTGCGATTACACGTTTGTCTCTCTGTCCAGCGTTCCGGAAACGCTATTGTATACAAATAGAGAGGAACTATCAATATGCCAGGAAATGAAGCTGTAGCAGAAATGTCACCAGGTTTAATGGGAATAAGAATCAGTAGCGCTGCCTCTAGTATGGTTGATCACTCTGAAATCGACATGAAACGCCTATACAAGGTATTCGACCCGGTAATTGTCCAGTTAAAATGAACTTAACCAAAATGTAGTTTCCACGTACTTTGAAGAATTCACTTTTCTTGGCGATTTTGTTTTTAATTCCTTATTTTTTTCATTACATTTTGGAACCTCAAAGATTAGGAAATTTTTATGTAATTTGGAGAAATATCCATGGTTTACAAGGGAACTATTTGTTCTAGTCTTATTAGATACTTTCCTGGGATGCAGGTATTTACATGCACGTGGGAAAAAACCCAACAAACAAACAAAACCAAAGAAAAAAAAAGAGAAAGAAAAAGAAAATACTGTGTCGTCTTTGTCTCTTTGTTTTTGTTTGCAGCACGACAGGCAACATTAGTATTTTACAATGACTTTGCAAATTGATTTTAAAAGAGAAGGAACATAAAATGAACAATTACCGGTGTGTCTATAGTACTGTAAGTATCACTCTATGCGTTATGCAACAAATCATCTAAGACTAATCTGACAATATATAACCGACAATATAACATATATTGTATTTTACGTCAGTTGTTTTTTTTAACTCCCACTCAGGAGATCAATACAACTGTTACGTGCAAATTTTGCCCTTTGCACTGGTCATCAAGGTTGTAGCAGTAAGCAGTACCCAGTTGTCGGTGTCAACACCTATCGTGACAGGTAACTCCCTTTTGAGGTGATATTCAATATTGTAATGATTATTACCATAAGGCAGATTTAGAGGTGGGGGGGGCAGGTTGAGTTATGGTCCAAGACACGATGTAAGATAGATATCCGACGATATGCGTCAAAAACAACATGATATGCGTAACGAATATCGAAAAGTAATATTCTGGTGGCTACTGATAATCAAACAATGTTAGTGCGATTTCGTGTTGATATAGAATTATGATCGTGTTCTTTAAATCGTGTTTCCTATGGTGTTTGATGGCCACAACTTGCTGTCAATTAAAATGTCGATATCGAATCAAGACATGTTTCTTATGATTGCCCTTTCCTGGCTACATTCTTGCTGTTGATATCGTCGATATCGGCGTCGATATCGTTCATTTCGTTTTGCTTAAGTTTTTATTTTGATTTAACTTGCTATCGAAAACCGCTGTCGATATCGAATCATGGTCGTATTTTTTATGGTAGTTGGACTTCAAACCTTGCTATCGATATCGACGATAAGTCGGTGTTCGATAATCGGAATCACATGATTGTATTTCCTATGGGCTGTTTGTGACAAGAACTGCTTCAATATATCGATATCAAGTTTGTTTTTTCGTTGTGTTCTGAATGCTAGACAACTTGTTATCGATAACCTCGATATCCATAGATAGAACCATGATTCATGTTTTGATATAAGTTAAACCAAGACGAGAAGAAAGAAGTCGTTCAATGGCAAGACTAACAAAAATATTATTGCCGGTGTTCAAAAAAAATCTGTGCGGAATTTCCTTCGAATCGGGCGATATTTCGACTTCTCTTTTTGTAGACATAGAAAACAATTTTGATACTCTTTATTGTTTCCCAATATGACACATAATGAGTTGCATCAAACCCCCATAGACGATCACGATTGATACGACACGATATCGTCGATATCGTACGATATCGAAAATCAGATAATAGTCATGTAAACCCATATAAGGAAACGGATCTTGAACGATAATGTCGAAATCGACGATATCGAAGCTATGTACTCCCAAACAACCATTTTCCCTAAATTATCTTGAAGAACCGAATCAATTGTATTGTTCCGCCGAAAGATAAACCATTTTCAATGATAATACGGTTGGCAAAGATATGATCAACGACGGATAAAATCGTCAATGGCTTTTTGTCGTTAAGTCGTCGACATGGACATTGGATTTTGTTTCCCAACCCAAAAGAAAAACATTTTATTATGACACTGATAATGAGTCGCAAGAAGTTCGAATATCGAACGTACATCGTACGGGTTATTGTTGAATATCGCCGATATCGATGTTGTGTTTGGTCTTGGACATTATGGAGTGTTGTCCCCACCATTTTGTGAACGCCGGATGCCAGTAATAATTAAATCATTATGGCGTATGAATTAGAGGCTAATAATGTACCCACCTAAAATAAATTAAAAAGACTCCCGCTTAAACAAAACATATCACAAACGATACAAGCAGGCAAATCGACCTTTTAGTCAGAGAAAACCCCAATAGCTGCTTCAGAGGCTATTCGCGTCCTTCCTTCTCTTCCTTATGGGGGCATTCTTTTTTCTTCTAAAAGACGGTATTAGGCCAGCCGACAAAGATACTAAAGCAGGCCCCCTTTTTTTTTCAAATGACCCCACCCCATTCGATAACTTGGTCGTCACTGATTACTTAAAATGTAGGCGCTTTCGGCAGAGAACATTAGATATTTTGTTACACTACGCAAGATTTGACACTGCGCCGGGAGCAAAAGTTTAAAACCTCGGACCTCACGGTCACGAAGAATAATTCTGAGTTTCTGAAGTCACTGGCAACTCGAACTAATGTACCTTGGGTTCATGATTGTTGTATATACATTGATTTATTATTTTGACCAATGTCAATATTTTGAAATATTGTTCATAACTATAGTTGGAAATTCAGTTATGCATTAGATATTCGCGTTAATGCAGTTATGACGTTCTTTTTAGCAAACATGAGGGTAAAGGAATACAAGGCGGTGATTTTTAGATGATTATTTTTACGTTGAGATGGAAATTCGGGTACGAGGATATGTTGTTTATCATTATCTTGTTTTTACGTCCCTACTCGAGAATATTTCACTCGTAATGGAGACTGGCACCATTGTTTGTTTATATGTTTATAACTACAGGGTTGTGTTCTACTCAATGCAAAATGAAAAGACGGAGTCCCAAAGTTTCGATAAAGTCTGTATGCAAACTGAAACATCACAAACTGAATCAATCTCAAACTTGAGACCTATTTTTTTCTTGTACAATGTTGAAAATGCCTGGTTTCAATAAAGAAATTGAATATTCCCACATTACGTAACAATAATAATATATACAAAATATTGAAAAGTGTATTCGCCTGTGGGTCAGTAAAAATAGGCTGAAAACATTTTTGTCGGTATATAGTTTGGTTCCGTTCCATGTATAGACAGTTTGAAAGTGATTTTTGCAGAGAATACAATAATGTAAATTAAAGTATAAAATGACCTTGAGGAAATACGGTCCGGAGTAGCAATTTTCATTGAAAAATATTTTGCACATGCTATGGGATCTTATTATCTATTTCCCTTGTTAGGCCTCATCAAGAGACAATGGCCCGATATTGAGTTGTTCATGCATAAAGGATTTTTGTAATGTAGTCTTTAGTTTGTTTAATAGACACGGACGATTTCAGCTTTTCATCCTGTCCCAACCATTCCATATTATATTGTGCAATTTCATCATACACTGCATGATGATGGTGGGGTGTACAACCCCATATTTTGTGGCTCCGTATATGGGAAGGTAGAATATCGGGGATAAACCTTGACAAAAAAAAAATAAAATTCTGTGAGTTTGGTTTTAAAAGGCAAAATATATCCTCCATTTGACAGAATTAATGAATACCGTAGGTTTTATATTGTTTTACTCATGACCTGCTACGGATCCTATATTGACGATCACGCCCCCTCGATTCCCAGACTGTATGCTCCTGTACTTCTCCGCCAGCTTTGTGCCGTCTATAACACCGATCTAAAAGAAATCAAACTACTTTATACACTATATGCATATCATTTAAAATATTTACGCAATACGTTGATTTCGAGATACATGTACGTCCGAGTTATTTCCCTTTGGAGAATCAGGCGCGAAACAATTTGTTTACATGTGGGGATGGGACAAATGAATGTATTTGGTATGTTTCTCATACGCTATTTCACCTTAAATGGATTGATACACAAACTAAGTACTTCATAAGTATTTAGGGAGTGATTAACTGTATGGAATTCCTGTATCATATTATTTCGTTGGATTAATTGTAGGTATCATTTCAAGAATATTATTTACAAATATCACATTGTTTTTATGTTTCCACCTTCGTAAAGCATTACTTTCGCTTGTATTTTGTACTTTTTGAAAAACGAACCTGATTTTAATACATTTAATCATCTTCCTCACTGACGGTAGGTCCATTCTGTCTCTATTTAGCATTTAAAGTTCCATAAAATGCACCTCCTGCTCAAAAGAGCTGCTACCTCGAAACCAGCGTATTTTGGTAGCAATGACACCATACCTATCGGCAGACATTAGGTCGACCGTCGTGTCTACATTTGCTACATGTATGTGATTTTCGGAAAAGAACATGATTACAGATACTGCGGTGCGCATACGTTGTCATAATAAGCATGAATATGACAAAAGATCGTAATCAGTATCCTTTTCACTTCAAAGCAAAGAAAGAAATGTACAATAAGATGTGGATACGATGTCTACATGAGAAAGAGAAAGATCTATGGCACGTTACACTAACTGAGTAAGGTAGAGGTTTTACGGCTCATTGCATGTGGCGTGACAGAGCATCAGTTCTTGCCAATAGTTATATATTGTACACACTTTTCACTACATCAATTGCATTATTCAATTCATTCACCACATATCAATTAATATTATTATTGGTTTTATTTGCCATGTGTTATTTGCATGAGAACATAATGGTTGATTTTAAATGAAATAACACGTACTTGCAATGTATCAAGAAAAAAAATATTCTTAAAGGACATGTGAGATAATCACAAAACACTTCACAACAAATCAGAACTTCACAACATATTAGAACTGTGTTACCAACACGACAAGGACACTATCAATGAACACATTTACAATACATTCAATTAGAAATGTGCGACAAACACCACAATGGCCTTATCGAATAACATCTCTACTGAGGCTGTTATAGAACATATATCCTGTATATTCAGTTATAACTGTATCACGTACACAGCAAAGACCCTAAAAGGAGTGATGAATTTTGAAATATCGATTGTTGTTAGCGCCCCTTTCAATAGAAACATCCCATATTTGTTCACATTTGTGTCATTTATTGCTCGACATCGTTGATTGACCTTTTTCTATTTTACACATTCTTTTGGAATCATTAGATAGTAGCACATGGAAGGTTCATCTGTAAAATCTTGTAGATTCATCCGCACAGTTGTTAAGGAAACTTTTCGAGTGATTGAAGGGTTACACATGGAGTTGCTAAGTAAAACTCTGATGATTCACCCATGTGGTTTTTAAGGATTATCCCTACTTAGCAATTCTAAGGAATTTATGTGTTCAAACCTTAAAATTCTTTCTTTTTGTACTCATTTATAGTGTAATCAAATTAATTATGAAAGAAAATGTGTATATATGTTGCCACCTTATTTAAGATGTCAGATATACAAAAACAGAAGTATGGGTTAACATAAGAAAATTGCACATTTTGAATAATTTTCGTAGAACAGAATTTAATAAAATAAATAAAAATGACGAATTCTAAATATTAACTGTTTAGAAAAACTGCTTATTTGTAAATATGCATTAATTTAATGTGCATATTAGGAAAATCAATGTAGAATACACCTAAGGTAGAGGAATTGCCACAATAGGAGTTATTGCCTTTGACAATATTTTTTTCGTTATAAATCATTAATTATTTATGGGAAATACCAATTTTTTCACTATCAAAAGTTTACCGGATTATTTATTATATCATGTTAATGAAATTCCTTTAGAAGATATATTTCTATCATGTGCAAAGATGAAATAAAGATTTTTGAAAAAACCTATGTCATCACATGAGGGTGGGTAATCCTTAAGTAAATCTTTGTAGGTTCATCAATGTAGATTCTAATTCATACATAAGGCTGTAATGTTTGCCCATTTATTTGCACACAGTTCCGAGTCTACTTACTAAGTTGACAATTACTGTGTTTCTCCAGGAATCGGCATCTTCTGAAGATAGCCCAGCATTGTTAACAACTAATATCAATCCCTCCAAATTGTGCAATGGCTTGTTTGAAAAATAGATCTTATCATTAACTTATCACATATTTATTAGCTTGAATCCTCATTTTTCGAGGTATTGTTTTTCAGTGAATTTGAAAATTAACAGAATAAATCAATTTACCAATTTTTGTTGTAGACTTACCTTCTAATTGTTGATGATTGCTGACGTCAACTTTAACAAACATGGCATTCATGCCGTATCTCAGCTTCCATTCCTCTACAGTTTTCTCTCCAATCTCTTGGTTCACGTCACAAATACATACCTTAATTCAGAATAAAGATCTTAAACGTTGAATATACCTTTACCTCTGATCAATTGCGCAATGCATTGATAGAATTCAATCATATTTCCATGTGGGATTTAAATTGAATGAAGGCCCCATATATATATTTGTAGCGACATCAAAATACATGATTTCTAAAATCAGATTGTTATATACTCTGTTGAAAGTGGAACTAATAGCATTCGCCGACGATCGTTTTTGGTTCTAAATTTGTGTCGTTTTGGGGAATACCTACAGTGGTTTACTTAACCTCGACGCTTGTAATAATTGAAATTCTAAGAGAAACTTGTAAGCGCAAACTTAGCTTTTCATCTTCCGTCTTGCAACCGAAAGACGAATTGAAGAAAAAAGAAGCAGAGAGGCTTACCGAATAAATAGGTAAGTATTTTGATATACCATAGCCGTTATTACATGTATTTGTAAAGGTCTTATTTCAACCAATTCGTATATACCGATTCGAATGCAGTCGACACAGAATCAGAGGATGTTTATGCCGACAAGATTAATAAAATTAGTTTAACATGAAATTTGATAAAAAAAATTCTATATGAATTATACCGGTATTTATGGTAAGAATTAGTTAGTATCGTACATATTTGACTACGGATTGTTCCGTTTACCTGATCAAGACTATGGGATCACGGCGGGCGTGACCGGTCAACAGGGGATGCTTACTCCTCTTAGGCACCTGACCCCACCTTTAGTGTGTCCAGGGGTCCGTGTTTGCCCAACTCTTGTTTTTTGTATTATATTTGGGACTTACGAGATTGATCACTGTTCGTTATCTTTGCCGTTACATAATACATGTAATACGTACATCTAATATTTTCACAGGAAATGGACTTTGTACAGTATTGCTTTTGATGTATTGTACTTTAATTCATTGTAGGCTAAAGGCTTATGATAGAAATAAAGGTTTCAAGAATGACCAAATTCAAATACCCGAACCATTAGATGTTGATTGACCAACGGGGGAAATTCAAAAGCTCCAGGATTGACATGAAGAAACCCCAGATATATGTATTAGCAGGTTTGTTGAAATGTTCATACATGTATGTATATATTAGGAATGTCAACGAGTACTCGAGTATCGCTCAGTCGTACCGATCACCGACTAGAATTTTCTTAGTCGAATACTCGTTAAAATAGTATTTATTTAGGTAATGTGCCTAAATTGTAAACGCTTTAGTATTTTTGTCAGTAAAAATCATATCAAGGTGAAGCCAAGCCAGTTTTAATTCTCCCGTTTTGAAATAAATCATTCGAGTTTAGCTATAGGTATGGGTCTGAACATGTCTTCGAAATCCACTGTTTGGAAATATTGTAAAAGATGTTGGACAACAAACATGTATCATATTTACGACAGATATATCCACCAGAATTACCGTTAAACAGGTTGGGAACACTTCCCCATTACCGAGATCTTCTCGCAAAAATGCGAGAAAAATATATCCCGATCAACCGAGAAAAACACTGAGAAGTTTTCTTATTTGTGCTTCGCGTGAACAAGAAGAAAATGAGATGAACGTCCGATTCTTCTGCTGCAAACAATGTATTGGGTTTCGGCGTCTTGCTCACTTACGTAGTGCAATGTCGAGAAATAATTTCTCGTCCATGTTACTAATTTTGTCGGCCAAATTATCTTTTAACAAGAAACGTACATTGTATATACAATTGTTTGCCTGTTTTATTTCATGCCCAATTACATTTTGATCGGTTTTTTTTAAATATAATCTTTCACTATCAAAATTATAATTTCTTTCACGGGTCGGTGATTCCATTGGCACTAGGGCTCAAGTGATAGATTAATTATGGGTCTAACTTATTTGACACCTCCTTTGGTATATTGCACATCCTATAAATTGGTTGAATTTTCTTGAAATAAAACATGTAGACACCCGCAAAATTTTCTCGGAAATAGTATTTCCTATGTTTATTTTTCAGAAAAAAGACAATTACTGAAAAAAGAATATATAAATGATAAATCAAATTGAATACCTGTCCTATATTGCATATTGATATATTGTCATTCTGACGAATATGGACACCATATGCAGGTGATTATGGAATGTTGCGATATAAATATTGGAATTTGATGATGGAAAAATTGAAATCGCCCCGTTTGTCATAAAGTTGAGTCGTTTGATTGCCATTATTGTCAACTTATGTTTAAAATTATACCAATAAGAATCAGTTAAAGATATGAATATTTTAATTTTCCACCATTTTATTGAAGAAGCTATACTGCCACAAAAATTCTTAAAAACGTCACGACGATATGGTTCGTTTAAATGTCCAGAATATCACTTTAATTTGATGTGTTATTTAAGAAATTTCTAGGAATTCAAATTTACTACAAGTTCCTTAGAATTTTTCAGAATACTCACAAATATTAACACCATAGTTGGCATATGGTTAAGTGTCACAGTTACGTCTGCTCTCCTTTACAGCTGTCAATATTGTTGTCAGTCCAAACACTGGGGCTATGTTGAAACTTTTACTGCATCCAAGATGTATCTAGGATTTTGCGTGAAGTCGTGGGACCTAGCTATAGAATATTAACCTCTAACATCTTATCAGTTCTCATTTTGAAGATTGAATCGTGCTTTCAAAAATACGAAATTGGACGAAGTCTAAACACTGTATTTAAACGTAAATACTATTAATCTCCTCAAAAACATAATAAATAGACAAATCGAGTGTAGGGAAACACGGACCTCCGCACAAAAGCGAGGCAGATCCAGGTGTCATGGAAGAGTAAGGCATCCTCTGCTTGAACAAAAACATTATTGTTAAGGAAAAAATTTTGAAAGAACCGTTGAGATGATCTAAGAACGATATCTCGAATATAAAATCAATATCAAGTTTCCTTTAAAATGCACATTTATATGTAAATTAAGTATTTTGAATTATTATCATTTGGCTCTATTTTGAGAAAAAAAAGCCACAGTTATCATACAATCTTAACGGTGATTGTTGCTTTCATAAATAGCACAGAATGTTAAAATTCAAGTGGACAAGATTTTATGTTTATAGACACAACTAGTACTGTTTTTCAGCGAATTCATTAAATAACGGGTTCGGATAAAACGATATAAGAACTTCGTATGTGATCATCATCCCAGTGCTAGATAATTAGTAGATTCAATCAAATCATAATATCATAAACGCTACAAAAAAAGAATAACAAGACCCATCAGCCCTTTAAGCTGAAATATTACTGTTAAAGATATTAGTTTGTCCACGAGGTGTGATCTGACGTAAGATTCGGTAAAACAGGATCAATACATGTACAAGGTTTACGTTTATCCTCTTACAATGATTATCGTTCCCTTAGCGTTCTGTATTTAGAAGTTCTTCTGCAAAAGCTTACCAAGACCTTGTGCCCCACCAGTTAATTGAACGCCACATTTCCATCCAAGTAACAGTTTGCGTATACCGTTATATGATACCCCATTTCAACCGTGGTTATCCTTTTTTCGCCAAGAAGTATAACCTGGGATCAACAACATTTATTTGGGTCAAGATATACAATATCCATATCGTTTAAATATTTTGACCTTAACATATCTTGCACATACTGTTACATATTTACCGTACCTGTCTATCAAGTATAATACTAAATTCTGAAGTACTAAAAACATTTCTGTGTACTTCCAAATGTGCATTATTTTCTTTTAATTAATTCCAAGTTATCATAACA
>CAJDSM010089632.1:0-12590 GCA_903981925.1 Ostrea lurida
ACAAGAGATCTGATTTTAAACGAACTTGGTATAATCACTTTGGTAATCTGTACTAACTCAACTGCCTTTCAAAAGACTATAATTCTTCAAAATCATGCTTCAGTTTTTAAACACATTTAATCCCAGTCAATGGGACAGAAGATATATGAACTACGTACATACTGGATTCCAAACACTCAAAACCCTACATAACCAAAGATATAGTTGCCTGGATAGTAAATGTTACCACAAGCCTGTTTCTTTACTCCCACGAATATTGATCTGCTGTCAAGGAGCTATTTCAGAAAGTATTGTGAAATACATATGCCGAAGTGGTGTAAATCAATGTGGATTTTTAAAAATCTCTAAAGAACGTTCTAGTGTAATTGAAATCCCAGAAACCTTTCACATATAACAACAATCAAAACAAATGATGACTTTTCAACACTTTACACTACCAATCTTCCGTCCCGCACGCATACTATTAAAGGCAAGGCTTTGGTAACATTATATATCAGTTGCTTTAACAAAAATGGAAAAAGGAAATATTGCTTATCTAGTGAATTAGCATTCCAGAAAATATTTTTTGTTAAACTCCACTCCGATTCTACAACATAGTACTCTGGAAAGTTGAAATTAAAGAATGTGGCAGTCCTCGATTGACAATATTTTGTAGTTTTCGGCAATCGGGTCTTCCAACTAGTCCGTTGGAATTTCAATGGGCAACGAAATGTGTCCCTTATTAACTGACCTATTTTATATCTTACTGAGAAGAATTCCATATTCAACTTCTAATGAAAAGAAGAAAATCCTAGCGGTGGCCTTTAATTCGACATTTTCGATATATTGACGACGTTTTATATATCAATGTAATATAATTTCATTTCATATTTGATGTCATATTACGAAGCTAGAAATAAGGGCACCACAAGAGTCTTCATGTCTGCTTCTCTTGGAGTTTTTATTGAACATTGACATTAACGGCACCTTACGCAACCAATTTATGGCAAATGGGAAGATTTCCCATGACACTGTATCATTGATCTACGTTTTGCTCCGTTACCAGAGCCAACCAACTATGGGCTCAACGGTGGGTGACCCGTCAAAAGGGCTGCTACTCCTTTCTAGCACCTGATCCACTCTGGTGTGTCCAGGGGTTCGTGTTTCGCCCTACTCTTGTTTTGAACTGCTATTTGGGACTGTACGAGATTGATCGCTGTTCGTTATGTAATGCCTTCCACATTAATTGATTAATGATAACTTTAAAGTCCAATTATTACAGATGGTTGCAAATTATATATCGCTTGATAATAAATGTCCCTTTGATCACCATTGTGCTCTTCGGCCCCCTCCTCAGTCCGATGGATCCACATTTTGACAAACTCAATCTTAATAGTGTCCATATTATTATCCGTACGAATCTCGAAAAAAAAAATATAACAGCACATTAAATCCTGAAAATTGCTCATATTTGGATATTTTAATATTGACTCTAATGGGCCAACTTGACAACTACGATTTTATGTATATAATTAAACGTGATGACGTTAACTACTGCAAATCTCAAGCTTTCCCTTTTTTTGTAAGTAATTGCACCACTATCACCTGCTTATGTGTGTTGTCTCCCAGTTGAATTAGATACACAGACATGCCAGCATATGAGGACTTTTCAAAAGGAAGCCAACTACTAAACAAAAACGGTTGACGTTGCAGGGTTGATTACGATTCTGTTTAAAGTCATCATTTCGCAAATTCTAACGGTCGCTATAATTAATTATCATAAGTCATATAGTGATGATTGTTTCATACTTTTTTTGTTAGATCTGGTAAATTATTCCTACTAGATTTGACTAAAGGGTAATCTCGTTAACTTTATTTAGATTAAGGACTCTCACGCGGGTGTGACCGTCAGCTGTCTTGAAGGCAACGGAACCTCGTATCCAAGATACTGCATTTAAGAAGGGATTAGATATATCCTCCTATTACAGAATTAAAAGCGTTCTTACTAAACATAGCTTGATACTGATATTATAAAATATAAATACTTTTACCACAGCATTGTAAGGCTTATTGTTCAAATAAGTTCAACACCAATCTAACACATATATGTTAATTACATATCACAAAACACAGGGTGTAATATAAATAATATACGGTACCATTTTTTATGCACCAGATGCGCATTCGCAAAATTATATCTCTTCAGTGATGCTCACGAGAAAATGTTTGGCAAACCGAAACATGAAGAGTAAAACTTTATAAAAGTGATAAATGTTGTGCCAACAGATTGGGGCCAAAAACTTCGAAGGATCAGGCTATGCCTGAGGGACAGATAATCCTTAATTTTATATGATTCTTAAATTAACCACTGCAATTAAAACATATCGTATTCAAGCTATAACATGTAGTATAGCAACTGGCTTAGAGACCCTCGGGGACTAACAGCCACCACAGAGGCCTAGACCCAGGAAAACCCGATTTAATACACCTCGAATTAATAAGAAACTGTAATTAATACACAATATTTTAAATAGCTCTGTGCTTAAGAATGAAATTGAAACAGTGTTTAAGACATGTTAATTTCTTGCACCTCCCCCGATCCTGCCTTCGTTTTGTTCGCAGTCCGTGTTGCCCTACCATTCGATTGGTTGTGTTTTTGGGGACTATGAATTATGGTTTTGATACTTTGTACTCGCATTTTTATATGTAGAGTGTGTAGTTAGAAACTGTGTTTGTATGATATTTGATTTCTTCGACGTTAGCAGTGTCTAATCGGCAAACTACATCGAGATTGTCTTGACGTCCACACAATATACCGCCTGGTCCGCATTAAGTTGTGATATATAACTTACAGAATTGTCCGTCTTTGAATCTAGGATGTGGATACATCAATTGTTAGGGTTCTTGCTGTCAAGATCTGACTCTTTGCTGTTCGGTACGAATGCCGATTGGGCAAAACGCCCTATATAATAATTAATAGTAGTAGTATTTGGCAATATAAAGTATATTGTAGTAGTTGTAATGATACCTCCAGGTCCATTGGGCGAAGTTACGATAATGACAGAAGTGTGTAAATGAACATCCAATGTACAGTCACGGAGACCAGGAACGGGATATCCTGATTTCTGACGTGTATAAGCATGCAGTAGTGTGGTGTAAATCAGGACGTCATCGGTTTGACTACAACAGGTCCGTCATGCTCGCTTTTCTCCTGTGGTATCTGTACGGACGGTCTTCGGAACAGGTTACTCGTGTGTGAAGCGTAAGGCAGTGTCCACGCTGCTGGATCAGGATCGGTCATTCCTGTCTCTAACTGTGACATCACAAACATCATGAATACGTTTTCACTCGCTCTTGTGTGGACGGACCAACACACATCCTCTATCTGGACGTGGGCGATCAGTAACTCGATAAATGTGGTACAAGTATCTACAGGATACGGACGTAATAATAACCGATACTATGAATTCATTAGCAAGGTCTCCATATGTATGTATCAATTAATTAAGACTGATGCATTCCTCCTGTTTTTGCTCTTCATCAGACATGGGTATTCTGGTAATTCGCTCGTCATAAGTACTAAAAAGGAAAATAAAACCTTTCAGCAGATGTGAACATTGTCAGCTGTCCTCGTTTGATAATCTACGCAAAGTTTAGATATCTAGTGCCAATAATGTGACGTATAATATTGTACGTCCTGGCTCTAACTGCCACGCTACATTTCCCAAGTGCATTGTGATATATATTAAACTTTTCACTGGTCAAGTACTTTATCCAGTGTGACTAATCGACTCCTAATTATGTTTTATCTCCTCACGATGTACAGATGCATCAACACATAGGCCGTAGTGCGTGGGAAAAAGATTTTGTAGATCAGCTACCCCCCCCCCCCGAAAAACGAGCTATGTGCCCGAGTCTAACATTTTTACGTACTCAGATTAATAACAACCCAAAATCTTACCTTAGTCCCATAACAGCATATTCGTTATTTGGGAGCATTTAAGCTAATTCTGAGGCCTGTGACAGAAGGCAATCCACGGCATGTAAGTTCGTCTTTGTTGAGGGAAGTGGTATGAATTTCGGCTTATCAATTGTCGTCTAAGCATAACCCACTGCTCTCAATTTAAGATTCCGGAGAAAAAAGTATCATTCCTCATTGAAATGAACACGTACACCTGTATATGAACGCAGGACCGGTTGAACACATCCGTGTTTATATAACAACTATAGCGGATGTTTAATAATGTCGAGGCTCGAGACCGGTGGGCGGAGTTATTTTTTTACCAATTCAGTGTTCAAAATACAAGGTCACCACTCGCTGTGGATCGGTTGATTGATCTGATTAATTTACAGTTTTACGTCCCGACTCGAGAATATTTACTCATTATTGGAGAGCGTCACCCATTTGCCGGTGACGATGTATTTGCTGAGTCTAAAAAGCTTTTTAAAAAAAAAACCGTCTTTATATAATTTCCGAGCGCCAGGCCGATCGCGAGCTTCTACTGTTTACCACGGTTCCTGAATTACTGGATGTTGCTAGATCGCAACGTAAATATCAGAACAGAACAAAACGGCACGTCAGTGATGGCTGTAGTTTCGAGTAGGGCCCCGGATTATATGGAATGTTCTCAAAGACTTTAAGTCCCACCCCTGTTTCATAAACTTTACAAAGTGATACTATAAAAACACAAGGCTCCATCTTTTTTTGGGATCAAAATTAGGTCACCGCTATAAGAACTCTATATTCTTTTGTTCTCCATTTTAATCGCCCAACAAGACCACATCGCGATGTTTACCGAAACCCTTCTTGTACCTCCTATAGTACTCCTACTCACCCCTCCATAATTGTTGACCCTCCAACTGAATGCTTCGTTGCCAGATTAAAGACTGCTCATATGCTTCCGGTTTGGCGTTGTCTCCGCGGTACGCGAATAGTCGTAAGGTTACCACGCACTCTCATTGAACTGGTGTATTCTCCCAACTTTTAGTCATGGGAAAACAAAAAAGTTAGCGGCCTTCATGGCTATTTTTTGGTTTTCAGTGACTAAAGAGTTGAAGATACCAATAGCCCAATGAAAGCTGAGAGTTTTTGGCCATTTTCACATTTTGAAATGGGGGGTGCACATGCACCCCTCCCCCCTGGTTACGGCCTTGAATTTGGTCTTGATGGGGCCAATATTTTAGAGCAAAACTTCATTTTCCATGAAAATTCGCAGATTTTGAAAATCGTACTTCGTGAACACTAAAAATCAAAACCTATACATTATTGCACACAGCTGATTTTTTGTATACTTGTTTGTCACCATATATAGATGTGCATATTGCAGTTTGGTTTTATATGGGTCAATATTTTTGAGGGAAACTTTCACTGTTCGATGAAAATTATCAGATTTTGCAAATCATATTTTGTGAACACTATAACTCACTATCTATAAATTTTACTTAACTTTTGCAAACTTGTTTATCACCATATGCAGATGTGTACATTAAAACATTTGCCTGGAAATGCTCCTTGAACACCACCCTACATGAACGGACCCCAGTGTACCGCCGTACTGTTGTAGGACAGGCCAGAAAACCGCGAGCACAAGGCTGTTTCTCTCAAAGTAGCTCTTGATGAATAGCATAATGTCCTGCAACACCACCCGTGGGGGTCCGGGTTAGAATAGGTCCCCAGCATCCCCTTACGTGTCGTTAGAGGCGACTGAATGGGGCTTTCATTCTCATCACCGAGGTCCCGTGTCACAGCAGGTGTGGCACGAAAAAGACCCCTCCCTGCTCAAAGGCCCTGAGTGCCGAGCGTAGGCCTAACTTTGCAGCACTTCACCGGTAATGGTGACGTCTCCAAAGTGGTGAATGAAAGAAAAAGTGAGCAAGCTCACATACCTCACGCTCCCACATTGCTTGAAATGTAGTTTTGGGCAATCAGGTAGAAAATCATAATTGAATATCGGTTATAAATGGATACACATAATTGATTAACTATTGATTCTACTAGGATTTTTTTTTTCTAAATTAAAGAAAGAGATCTTTTCATTAAACATACAATAATTTTATCCTTCTTCCATTCAGTGTTTAATTGGTGAAGAGGTCAATTGGGCATAATTCCCCGAAAAAAAATGAATCAGAATTTCCTGTGTATATGCGCATCTACACAGTATGTTCTTCATCACTACAAAGTTTCACGATAATCTGTTGAGCGGTTTTAGAGGAGTTGCGCTGACAAACTGTTTCAATAGTATATTTAATTGTGGCCAAATTTCTAAGTTCAAAAGGGGCATAATTCCCCGAAAAAAATTGAATCAGAATTTCCTGCATATATGCACATCTACATGGTATGTTCTTCATAACTACAAAGTTTCACGAAATTCTGTTGAGCGGTTTCAGAGGAGTTGCGCTGACAAATAAAAACAGGAGTGACGGACTGACGGACTGACTGACAAACGGGTCAAAAACATTATACCCTCCGCAACTCGTTGCGTGGGGTATAAATATTCTCGGGTGGGACGTAAAGCAAGAAATAATCAATCAATACCCTGCAACACCAGATTGCTCCAATCAAAGAAGGAAAAGGCTCTGGATGACTTGGTGTGACGTCGATCTGCCAAACACCTAAATATCGTGCCCTCAGGAGCACGCGTAAGATTCATCACACCATCGCAATTTGCAATGGGGCAGGGAAATGACGTCGCCAGAAAACCGTTTTACCTGCACCAGTTGTATACGTCTTCATCGCTTTGCGAAAAAAAGTTGCAAACATTCCACGGATTGACGCAATCTGCTGGCGTGATCGTCAAAATGTCGTCGATCACGGTATCTCCCGGTGCTCTTCCTTGTTGCTGACATGATTTAACAGTGATGAAATGACTCGAAACATTTTCATATCATTAGAGTGGACACCTGTAAACAACAGCGAGGGCTGGGCATTGATAGTTCGAAACCTAAATTTGTGTCAGCTTTGCAAACACAATTTCACAATAGCTAATTGTTGTGATTACTAATAACTGCAAATTTTGCATGTTTGTCAACTGTCCTAAATAAGAAAAGCTCATTGAATTCTATATCATTTAATTGTCTCGAAGATGAAATTTAATGTAATAATGCATTCAAAAGCTTCTACATGAAAAGAAGAAATCTCCAGCGGTGGCCTTTAATTCAACATTTCGATGTATTGACGATGTTTTATCTATCGATAACTTTTCATTTCTAGTTCGTTGGGATATATTGACATCTCATGTGATTCAATAATCCCAACGCAACTAAAATAAATGGCAACACAGAGTCTTCCATGTCGCTTCGTACTTGATATTTTTTGAACATTGACATTAGGAAACTAACTAACTCAACTTTTATGGACAAACGGGAACCTTTCAGCTTCTCTCATCGTCAACCTCCCCATATTTAGTAGCATACTATTCCACATTACTGCATAGCTGTATGTATGTCTCTCACTTATTCTGATACGCCAAGAGCTTTACTGCTGTATGATCAGTTTTGAATCGAGACAAGCTACTTACAGACATGTGTTGTTGCAGGGGTTCAACAGTCACGATTTATGCAGATTTCGTAAATATCTATGGTTGTTATAACATTTGTTCTACCAAATATACCTATCATTGTCAAATCTGTCTATGTTTTCATAGCATTCGTAAGCCGTTTTCACACACACTATTTGCTCGGATTTCCGTGTACGCTGATCGAGACTATGCGGTCCGGGGGTGTGAGCGCGGTCAACAGGAGATTGTTTACTCCTCCTACGCACCTGCTCCACCCGGGTGCCCGGGGTCGTGACTTCGGCTCCACTCTTGTTTTTGTATTCTTTAGGATCTTAACGACGCGGACTATTAATTCGTTTCTAAGAATAGAGATTTATTTCAATTTTGATATCCAATTAAATTATGTATAATTAGTAAAAATCAACGGAAAAAACATTAAAGGTCCATGTGATTATTTTCTGGTGGGGCGTTTTCAAAAGTAGGCATGAAAAATGCGTAATTGCAAAGAAAATAATAGGGAAATTCCACTGTGCGATTAATAAAAGTTCGATATAAAAAAATTCTAAAATAGCAGTTTTAATCCACAAAACGAAGAATAATTAGTAAGGACACAATACGCTTAAAAATTATAAGAAAAGTGAGGTCTCCGGCCAAAATTTTCATGGCGTGCTCTCAAGGGTGATTTTTAACAATTTTCACATGAAATTTTCCAACGAGAGAATAAATAAGTACTTTTCTACTTTTAGCGTCCATATTTTTACACTTTAATAACCTATAAGATTTGGGAAATGTCATGTTTCATATGTCAAGATTGAATCATTGATATACATATTTATAAGGGCGGTTTCAAAACATGTAATATATAACTGTCTAAATTCATGATGATTCATGTATAAACTAGCATCGTGCGGCTTAATACGATGAATGTTGGTAGTACCAACTAAAATGTACACTTATTGTTATTATTATTTCACAATTGTAATACTTTCTAAATTAACTACAATAAGCAGGCTTATTGTATTAAAAAGAGACAAAACAAATAATCTTGTCTCAGTTGAAAATATGAACACTACCTTTGTCTTTCTGTCTTCTATTAAGAAGTGTTTCTGCTAGCAAAAACCATAACAAACAATGAATTTTATTCCTGTACATTTACATGTTAACTAACAAAGGATTTCAAAAACCATTCTACATGTATTGCAATGTAAGTGGCAGTGTACAAATGTACACTGTAAGTAGTACATGAAATTGACTTGTTATTCTGGACAAAATAACTAAAGTTCAATTAAAAAACAGCATTATTATTACTCACTATTCTCTCTTATATAAAATAATAAGTATACCGACTTTTTGCCATATTACATGTGCCTCTTCGTGTGACACATTCTGCTATCTACTCTGTGGATAGAGTTCAACTATCAACGACAACATCGATTCCGCGCAAGCGGCATTGTGACGTCAAATACAAGACCAGTACATTTACGTCACACTATATAACTAATATTCATGATAAATTATTTGCCTAGACTTTCAATAATTAAAGAATTAAGATTTTGTTTATGCCTATGAAAGTGCATATCGCGGTTTTCTGCGAGAAGCAGAAATTTCGAATTAGGTCTGTCGTCGTTAAGAATTGATCACTGTTCGTTATATTTGCTTTACAATCGATTCTTTTATGTAGTGAAAAATCAGTAGAGGTATAATAATTGTAATTGTCGTCATACCGACCACGTTTTAATGAAATCACCACAATTCTACTTCGATCATTTAGATCTTGAAGGTCGCGGAGAAAGCGTGACCAGTGTGATGGGGGCTTTAGAATCAACATTAAGTACAATATCCAAATATGAGGAAGATTGTGTCAGATTCTGTGGTGTACTTTGTTTCGAGGTCGGGATATATCAAATGGACATAATCATAAAAATAATGATTGTCAAGTGATATTTGATATGCACGATAACACCCTACGATAGAAATGCAAGTATCTCAAGATACTGTTAAGTAAAGTTAGAAATTGGCCTTCTAGGTTTTTATATTTTCACTGTGATGAAAATCTTAAACCTTAAGCTAGAAATCTAACTAAGCTCATTGTGAGTCCCGGTAACTTAAAGGTACCATGAAAAGGTGGAAGATAAAAAAGAACCCCATAACAAATATTGTAAATCTATACTTATTTATCATAAATTCCATTTCATCCTGTGTAAAAAAAAATCTTCATCCGAAGAAGTAGACTTCCCCACACAACAAAGATGAGATATAGAGTCTTTTCGTCGCTGCAGTGTACCTTGGATTTCTTGGTGGTTGCATCTTTGCAGTGTCAAGAGGAATATGTCGTTTTCCACAGACTATTCCTCCTACTCCTAAAAGTCGTTTTGAATGTGGAGTAAAGAATAATTGTCTATCCGAAGTCCCGATAGAAGCATAAGGAGATGAACAAGTTTTTAATGTGGGATTAATCCATGTATACATTTCTTTTGCCCCTTTATGTGTAGTGAAGTCACATCCATAAGGAACTAAATGTTCGGTAGTTGTGCTTTTACACGTCTGGTTTAAAGAATTGACTAGAATATCGACTTGGTCCTTGCTAATGGGTGTTTTTTGACCATCAACACTGGCAACGGCTACGTCTCTGTTGTGGATTTGTTTAGCATATCCGTCACACATATGGTAGTATGCTCTGTAATGGCTACTGGGTGTGGAAATGATCACCAACCAATCCCGCCAGAAGTATTTTGTAGAGACTTTCTGGTAAAGTGCACGACTGTAATCTCCGTTACTCAGTGAACTGTTCATGGCTGCAAATGCCTCAATATCTAAAACCAACTGTGAGTGGTATTTCGATATTATTTCGTTATCTGCCGCAATCATTTTAGGTTGAATTCTTTCCAAGCGAACTTGCCACTGTTGAACATAAAATGGAATTACATTATTGTATCCTTTTATTCCATAGTACTCTAGTTCTAACTTGGCAGCCATGATTAACAACTTCAGGATTCCAAGCATGAATGTTCTCATTTTCCCCCTGTCGTTCTCGGTATATTGCCTAGCAGGTCCTATAAGTCCTTGTCCAAACACATTATCCTCATTCATGAACCCCTTGTAAAGCTTAGTTCCGCTGTCCTGGTAACCACTTTCGTAACTAGTGATGAATATTTGCCTTTGGGCATCCATTGCGAATTCCGGGACCTTGTAGAGATTATCATATGCATTAGAAACAGCTAAGATTCGGCTCTCAATGTCGTTGTAAGTAACGCGAACAGAAGACCAGTTTATCAGTCTTTTAATTTCTGAAAACTGCGTGTCCACTTTATCAAATCTAGCGTTTATATTTTTTGACAGCTGTCTAAGGAATTGAAGTTCTGGTGATGGTGTACTGTCATGGCCAAAAATGAGATTGGCGACGACAGCGACTGCTCTTAGAAAAGGAACTGCAGTTTTGGCGACTTTTCCGACTATGCTCAGAAATTTGCCGGCATTTATTTCGTCTGCAATTTTTGCACCCGCATTAAGCTCAGTATGGAGGAGGCTGTCCGTATTTCGGATATCGTTACAATACACACATACAAGGATCATGCACAGCAAAAATGGACCAGGCATTGTGTACGCTCTGCAAGTATAAGAGAAACGATAGTGTAACACAATACTTGTACATTGTTAAATGTTTGGTGCTGCAAAATGCTTACTCCTACTAGGCACCTGATCCCACCTCTGGTGTGTCCAGGGGTCCGTGTTTGCCCAACGCTTGTTCTGTTTTCTATATGGGACCACAGACACTTGAAGTTTTAAATATATTTGAGAAAAAAAAATCTTCCAGTAAACTAATAATAGGACAAGGTATCTCACGCCGCCATCTTGAATTGCTTATTTACCAGCCACATCACTTGCAATTGTCAACGAAAAGTCCCATTAATTCGTAGAATTAGACCACTACCATTTAGCAGCAGCTCTGTCAAGGTCCATTCTCGCGCATCGTCAACTGGAAATATTGTCCATTTATCGACTGCAATAAATCGTTAATTATCATCTACTAATAAGGAATTCAAGATGGCGGCTTGAGATACAAATATATTTCAAACGTCAACTGCCTGTGTATGGGACTTACGAGATTGATCACTGTTCGTTATCTTTGCCTTTACATATTATAATACAAAAAGGCGAAGTAAACATTGTGTCAAACGTAATCATAATCCAAAAAAAAAAACATATACAAAATCGAGTGTAGGGCAACACGGACCTCCGACAAAAGCGAAGGTAAGATCAGGTGCCATGGAGGAGTAAGCATCCACTGCTGACCGGTCACACCCGCCGTGAGCCCTTAGTCGAAATAAAGTAAATGGGATTACCCGTAGGAAATGTCACTCTAACAAAGGGAATGAAACAAATCAGTCAACACATGACCCAGTGATACTACTGGAAAAAGAAACTATATATCATTAAAGGTTTTCAAAGTGCATAGTTTGGAATAACATTTTGATTGAGAGATGTCTTGCATGACTGAATTTGCGTGCTATCGGGATGCTGGAAGCTGGACTGTCCCAAAACAATGTGGCAAGACAGTTTGGAATTGATATGAACGCTGTATTAATGCTTTACGGGGCGATATCAACAATCGGGCGAAGTTCAGGACCGCGTATGATGTCATGTCAACACAATACGTATCTACGCACGTCAGGTTGTTGTTTTCTATCATTATGCTTCCTGTTAGCTTCTACCTATATAATCACTATTCCACCATTTTCGCATAGTGTTCTATGAATTTATGTAGCGACCGTGCACTATGCCGAAATACGTGAAGAAATTAAAATTTGTGTTCACGCCGACGCGGTCCGGAGCGTTACCGACTGAGCTACGCAGGCCCATGAGCATTGAGTTGTTGATTTTTATTATAACGTTAACATTGGCCTCCAGTTCTAAATACCCGTTTTAAGAATTTAAAATCAACTTTTTATTGTAATGCTGGTAAATTGTAAAATACTCTATTGATGATTTCTCTGAAAAGCAATAGATAGAGCTATATCGCTGTAAAAGTTCTCAATATTGATTAGTAAGCAACCAACGTCATTGGAAACGTTTGTGACGTCAATGTGATGTCATTTATCTGAATCGGATGCCTAA
>CAJDSM010089650.1:5717-17505 GCA_903981925.1 Ostrea lurida
AATTCTCACTTCTCAAATTGCCGAGCTCTTGGCGAAGAGCAATCACTACCTTATTTTTCACGTCTTAGGTTTGACGCGGCGAGTGCCAAGGCACGGGGCTGCGAACTTGGCCGTACGAGGCGAGAGCATCAACCATGAGCCACCCGTGACGTAAGCAATGAATTGATAAAGGAGGAAGTGCTCAATTCTTACTTGTTTCCCCTTCACACCGAAACAAGATAAACAGACAGGCCAATCTGCTTACTTGCAGTTAGCCCTCCTCGAGTGCGCCGTGCAAGTAAACATTTCCAGGGACCAAAAATGTCAACGCAACAATGTAAAGGGTTGATCCTGGGATCAACGCGGTCTTCAGGGAAGGTCAGCCTGATCATTTCGACTACAGCATAACCCTCAGAGTTTGGCGAACATACTCACACAGTGGTGAATATGTTCGAGGCTTTGAGGTGATTGGCACCAAATTATTAAAAAATCCTGATGATCGAACCTTTGCCTTCTGTTATCCGGCGTCCTTGGTGGCGCACACTTCATGGGGAATGTTGACCAAGAGAATAGCTGTGCTGCATGCGATTTCTTTGGTATGATGCAACTGGAGTGCACTTTCAAGGCCAAACAGAGTTTTTATCCGAGCAATTCCTTCTCTACAAGCAGTAACCCCATTAGAATTCGAGAAAATGGTCGCTAAAGTAGAACTGCGCTCTCTTAGAAACAGGTGTCTCTGGCGCAGATAGATTCTATTTCTGATTGAGAATTCACTCATGCTGTATCCGTTTCAACATGTACATGTAGGGTTATCGGGCTGCTTTCAGACACTTGAGTTTAAAGCCCGAAAGACAGATAAATACCATCTATTGATGATTAGTTCACAAGGTTTACCTGTGGAAAAATCTATGTTTTATTCCATATGCATTGGCCATTGACATTGTTTTTGGATTTCAACTATTGGCTGATTCCCTGCCATCTACTGAGATGAGATCAATGTTTGTGGTACTGTCTTCAATGTTGTGGAAAAAGGTGTCTTCCCTGAGGATTTGCTAGGTCCTGCATCATGCATTACTATTGACAAAGGCATTGGCATCGAATGTCCGAAGAGCCCAAGTTCGCAGGGTTCAGGATCTGTAGCAACTTTACTTCATGACTAGGTTTTGCTGAATGCTTCGGATCCGACTACGCCCTGTTTCGTTGACATAAACACAAAAAAAGCGATCTATCATGCGCTCGATATGTAGGCCAGCACAACTAAGCTGGGCACCGCTATAGAACCAGTATCCTCTTTTCTAGGTTTATTTTGTTCTTTAATGAATTCTGCTTCCAAGGAACTGGCATTACACAAGTTCTAAACGAGGGATTTGAAGCCAACTTTCGCATTGTTCCACGAGGAATTCAGATATAGTATTCTTTATCATACTTTCAAAAAGCAACAAGGCCGCTATAGCGGTGCCTTTGAAGCATGGGAGTACTTTACGTGAGCATTCGATAATGGAGAAGTGCCAGCACATCCTCTGGAATACTGACTTTCCTTCAGTGGTGAATGGATCTAAACCCATGTGAGCCATTTCAGACGAAATGAATCATCGAGAGGATCATGCCCAAAGCAAATGTTTTGGAAGTTGACAACATGCTGCTGAAGTTAACACCTTTCCCCTGAACTAGTCACCGGAGATGGCAAAACCAAGAGGGTCGAATAAACTATTGAATAGTGACAAATATTTCCTCTGCGATGAAGGCTTTTGGTCAGAAGATAATATTTTTAGATGCAGGACATCAAAATTGTCCCATGAAAGCCGGCTAATCTGCACACGGTAAGCCATATTTTCCAATAATACAGATCGCTTAAGGTTTTAGCTAGGGCATCTAGGGAAACTTCAGTGAGCATATATTTGAGTTAGGATGAGCAGTTGTCCCCCCTTCTTTTAAAGCACATTGGAGTTTTCCAGGTAAGAGCCATTTTTTTTCACTTGCGACAACTTACCGTGTAGTCTCGGGATACATGTCCGGTGCCGGAGTAAGCTGACGGAATTATGTAATCAATTATGTTTACAACAGCTTGAGCGAGCCGATTCCCAAAAAAACGTGCAGTCTACTCGTACTCTTTAAGTGGGGCAGGTCTAAATTGTACTTCTGGATGCCAGAGGAAACCTCAAGTAATCACTGATTCTGTTTTTCTTGAAATAGTGAAACACTTTGTTTCTTTGTCTCAGTCACCTGCAATTCTCTCACGACGGAAAAGCAGGAATAAAAATGCCCCTAGCCAGTATGTTGTTAGTTGATGGTCAGGACCTTCAAGAGAGACTTCGTCGAAGTGATGTGCTGTTTAAATCTATAATAATCAAAGCACCATGCGTATCGATTCTCTTTTTTGTTGATGGATATACGCGAAACATTGGAAGGTACAGTGTTACCATGTTTTTTGTGTAGGTATAAAATGGGGTCCCTCGTTGTCCTTTCTTGATATAACTTGTCCATAACAGGTGCAACATGTCCATACTTAACAGGGATTTTTCAGGACTACGGTCCAGTGAGAGTGCTCGATTGACTTGATGATCTATTGTTCAATGTTGTTTTGATAATAGATGATTTGGGATTCTGGAATGGAAAATGGGCTTTCTCATGGACCTCCCATCAGAGTTTCTTCTGGGAAGTAACCACGTGGGGGTCCGGGTAGAATGCCCCCAGATCCCCTTGCGTGTGTAAGGGAAAACGACTAAATGGGGCGGTCGTCGGATTGAGACCGAAAAAAACGAAGTCGCGTTTTCACACAGTGTGGCACGAAAAAAGAGAAATCCCTCACCTGCTCAAAGAGCCCTGAGTGCTCGAGCATAGGCCTACATTTTGACAGCCACTTCACTAGAGTAAGTGACTTCTCTATATGAGTAGAAATATTCTGCGAAGTGGGACGTAAAACAAGAAATAATCAATCAAATCTTCTGGAAGTCTTTTCCAATTGATTTCAAATCTTATCACTCGACTGAAGGAGCCGCTGTTTTTAGTTATGAAAATTTATTTTTATAGTCACTTATACTTTTCACAGGTTTTGGCTTTACCTCCTCGAAGCACGACCCCCAATTCCAAAAGATGATGTTTTGTTCTTCTCATTGAATCACTTTATCAAGGAAAGTAGTAAACATCACCATTACTGGGTCCATTACTATATACATCACACCAAGTGAGAAAGAATATATATTGAGAAAGAAACATTTAGGCATTTCCACGAAGTTCCTTCACGTTGATCTATGCACTATGTGAGCGATCTATAAGATTCCTTCCAGATTCAAAATATGCACCTGACGCTTGCTCATAAGCTCAGTATGTAGTCCTCGATGTCTCATAGTATTTACAACAAAAACCGTGTTGTAATGAATGTGTCCTTTCTCGATTGTCCTCAACCGAAACGTGTGCATTCATTAAGTTGAATGAGTGTGTTGAAAGAGAACATCTAGGTGTTTCATAATAGAGCTTCAGTTTATTATCATGCAGTCACTGTTGCTGGCTTCTGCAAGCTTTTGTGTTGCTCCTGAAGGGTCTCTCACTATCGCAGAAATAAACTTGGCGTTGTTTTTCATTCTTTGTTTTCGGAGAATTCTGACCAAAAAAAGGTGAAATGGTGGATAAACAGTAGTCATTCCCCAGTGGCGGTTAGAGGGGGGCCAGGGGGCCCGGGCCCCCCGTTGGTGACCAACTTAATTATATGTAAGATATATAGCAGTAAATTAACCTCTAAAAGTAAACCGTTTAAAGGCTCTAAAACCCAGGAGGCTTCCGGGGGCTCGACCCCCTGGAGGCCACCCTTTTGGGCTTATCCCAGGACCTTTAAACTTACCTGGCTCACTTATTTCAACGGACCGGGCCCCCCCTCTAGATCGAACGAGTAATTTGACTGGAGTACTTACGACTTATCTCTCCTTAGAGAATTGTTCTCTTCGCCACGATATCAAATATAAGTTTCTCTTGGTGTTGCGCTTAATGTATTTTAAGGCAAGTGTGCCTAGGATATGTCAAGACGAAAAGCCGTTTTATCATATTGTTGAACGTACAAGAGTGGGACGCCTGGTGCAGCCGCCTCTCGTGAATGGTCCAGTAGAATCACCCGGGTCCAACCATTCCAGACATTCAGAATCAAAATTACCTATAAACAAACAAGAGCTGTTCGGTAAACAAACGCAGCGAACGTCAAGTTTCAAGGTGCCCCACCGGCATGTTAGGAACTAATAGCAATCCACGCTTTCCCCACATGAGGAATACTCTTTAGCAGGGTTGGTGGTTCATTTTTCTTTAGTTTTCGCTCTCTGAAATTTGCAAGGACCGTATTGAAGTATTTTAAGAGAACAGTCTATTATTTATGCTCTTCATTTTATATTGGGTTCCGCACTTTTTCTCTTGTGTTATTATGAAATGATCTCGGACCGTTATACTGGATGTGAGTAAGTTACTCGCGGAAAATGAATAAGCACTGATGTATGTGAGACTAAGTTTAGCATACAGTGTTTGCACATGGAACTCAATACGTATCTTCTGAGAGTCGCTTCTCTATTAAGACTGATTATTTTAGTGTATTTATGATCACGTTGCTCTGGTCTGTCAACATATTATATGCTATATGTTGTCTCTGAACTTGCATCTATGGTAGCGAGCTACGTTATGGTTCGTGTCTCCTTAATCTGTCGGATGCATGTTCGCGGCTCTTTCTTGCAACCGTGGTGTATACCTGAGTGGACATATCCACTACATGTGCAACTTTATGCGACAAGACTGTTGTACGCTAGGTTCTCCCCTCTATGGACAGGTTGGATGTACTACTATAGCTTCTCTCATGATTACCGATTTCCACTGATTATCGTTATGCGTCTCAGTTTATTCTGTAGACTTCGGTATAGGATGGATAGGCACATTCACCGTGCCTACTGTGTGGTTCCTCCCGGACGGCTTGCTCGGTCGGGTTGACGTTCTGCTCAGAGCTTTCTAGGACGAGAATTGGCTCAGGTAATGCGCTGTCATAAAAGGACCACCCAGACAGACAGATTCGCCTAGCGCCCCCTATCCAGCGCACCACTCGGCGCCCTCTCTATATGTCGGTACGGATGTAAGCATGAGTATCATGTCAACTTTTTATCATTTCAACCGGAGCTTTACACACCAAGTAGTTTCTAGTATTTGGCTTACTACAGTGGGAGTGGAATATCTGTCCGAAACCCAGAGTGCAGGTGAATTAGACAGTACAAAGGCAGACGGAAGAGGGAAGGGTTTTATATGGGCAGGGAATAGAAGGATAGGGTGGGGTCAGCGCGAAGGGCTCAGGAGAAGAGAGAGAGGAAATTCAGGCGGTGCGAGAATGGCTTGAGATCCCGTTGATCAAACGACTGGTCGGTTGACTGAGTGGGTTGGTTGTGCCGGGCTCAGGCAGAATTAGAAGTAGTATAAATGAATTACGTGCAGAGGTGGTGGGATTGCAATGTCTTCTTAGATAAGCCTGGGCAGGGCGAGAAATTGCTGCGGTTGTGTGAGGAAAGTTCGTGGGCAGGGTTGAGAGATAGGGGTTGTACGATTGTACTGAGCTTTCTCTGTAAACTCTATACATAAGTGTTGAAGTTCTCAAGTATTGGGTTTCTCTAGTCCACAGAGTGTTTGTTCAATACCTGGACCTCTGCTGTCTTTGTCTGAGATATCCCCTCTACTTTGAAGCCTTCAGTCTTGATTCAGAGGTTTTGCCTTCTCGCCAATATTTTGGTTTCTTCTCTAAGAACTTTTTCTGTTCACAATAATAGCTCCGCGTTCTGCCTTCCCTCTTATCAACATGAACATCAAGTTTGGAATTCCTCGAGGATCTCGATCAATGACTTTGTGATGCTGACGTGGATTCTAGTGAATCTAATTCTCTTTCGGAATATATTTGTTTCCTCGGAACTGTTTGTGGATTAACTTGTGCGGATGATTTCTGTGCGGAATCTTTGATGATTCCATGTGCGGTGATTATTTGATTCTGCTTTGCAAAAAGGTAGACAAATTGTACGATTCTAGTAGAATACATGCAATTGTGAAGCCGTTTTTCATCACTAATTTTGAGTGCGACGGATTATCTCCGTTTTACCTGATCAGACACGATGACTTTAGCGGGTGTAGATGCGGTCGACAGGGGATGCTTACCCCTCCTAGGCACCTTGATCCCACCTGGTGTGTCCAGAGGGCCCGTGTTTGCCCAACCCGTTGGACGTATAGAAGGGATGTATAGCTATTTGGGGACAGAGAGCTGTACGGAGTATTAAGATCACTGTTCGTTATATTGCTTTATATTCACACATGTCGGAAGAAGATCTCACAGTTTTTTTAGGTTACAGCTCAATGTAATTTGTCGGATTAAGTTTGGAGATAAGGTTTTCGGCATTTAATCCAATATATTTTCTTTAATAAAGATTAAAGGAACTATGGTTTCATCCCTTGACCTCTTATCTTAATTTGTGATTTTCTTCGCGCCTCTATTCATTTTTTTCTTTATATCTGATATGATTCTTCTTGTGAACTTAGTATTTTCTGCTTGGTTAACTCTTTCCTGTGCATAAGGTTTGTTCATGTTTCGTATTGTCTCTTATACTCATTATTTGCTGCTTCATCTATGTGTCTTTGATGTTCGTTCTTGGCATTTTTGACGTTATATTCTATGATTTCTTTATCTTGTTGCTCATAACGGTCGTATATTGATGTTGTGGGTAGGTTTATTTGATTCCTTCTCAGTGTACATTGTGCTCAAGCAAAGGATTAGAAATCTTTTTAATTGTGACATGCAAAAATTTTACATCAATAGATATTTGAAATCCTCTCTTGTAATAAGCGATACGCTGTGCCTAATCTCATTGTTCGGATTGCTTTAACGAGAAACCTTATTAGCTAAGCAAGTATTAAAACTTGTAACGGATTACAGTGGGGACAGGGACGTAGTGAAAATCTGGGGTTAAACAGTCGCTATAAAAGATACAGGGGGATAGGAACCAAATGCTGACTTAAATGGAATTAAGACGCAAAATGGATGCTGTTGTGTTTTGGAAAATGTTTGTAATTGTATATTTGTAGATTTTGGAGCCTCTCCGAGTTTGTAATTACTAATTTTAGGTATAACGTGTCTTTGCAATAGTAACCACCGCTAGCTCGAAAGGGAGGGTAGGGGGTGGATCACAGTTTGATACCCCTCTGATCTCTGTTCCGTCTGGCTACTCCGTGTTTACTCGATAAACTACAAAAATTAGTGTGGATACCAATACGCACTGTTGATTTCGTTAGAATCACATAACTTTGTTATTATTGATACATCTAGCGGTGTGCTCTTAATTATATATTGGTCATATATGTGTCATAGCTTAATTGGGCTCTATTCTCGGTAGAAGATGTGGCGACTTTATCGCAATACTGCTAGGCCTCTGTCAGCCTGAATATCTGACACCCTCGCGCTGTTAAGGATTTACATAGTATCTATCAACTGATGTATATTAATTATGTGATATCTTTGTGTGTTTAAGTTTAATTAATGTTGAGATATAAAGTATTTTCGCTACGCTACATTTTCTCTGATAAAACGCGTGTCTCAATTTAGATATTTGGACCAAATTAATTTATTCATCCTGGTTTAGTTTTATACTGCGTTCATCTACTATAGGAGTGTATCCTATAACTACGCAGCGTCTCTTAATCTCCTCGATCATTGCAAAGACTCTTATGCGACATAGCTACTGCAAAAGTCTCCCTGTATTCCTCCTCTCGGCGCGTAACTTCATGTGAGTTTAGTCCAGATTCATTTGAAGATGGATTTCTACTGTGTAAAATATCAGGCAAATAACATTTTTTTCCAATTCGCTACTTTTTCTACTACAGCAACGGCGTGATTACTCACGCGAATTGATGTTTATATGGTATGTATGAACATCATCTTTAATGATGTTTGAATTTCCTCCATTACTCGATGACAGGAAACGTCTCATTCATCCAGAATTCTCGGACTCTCGCTATACTATTGCTGCGTCGTTCTCTTCTGTAGTTCAATGTGTGTGTGTGGTACAAATAAACTTCGTTATATTTTTACGTATTAATGGGTGATTTATACAAGTCTCATCTTTTGCTCATATTAGTGATTTTAGTTTGAACCTTGCCTGCAGATTCCGTCCAAAGATACGTGGACTCGTTCCCCTCTACATTCTCTGACTAGATGTGGTACGTACGGAGTGGCATATCTCTCTTGTCTTTTCATATAGACAAAAATTTCCTGATCGATGTGATTACGTTCTTGCAGACGTGCCCCCATAACTAGCTTTACCTGTAAGGGAATATTCTCTTGTATGCTAGTGAACAATTCGCTCAAGTTGCTTATGCTAGTGCGTACTTCTTTGCTTTTACTCTCTTTCCTCCTCAGTCTTTCGCGCTCTAGATGTTTCTGCTGGCGTAGGTGCATACGTCTACCAGCTATTCGTTTTTATACGTTAACTTAAACTGCTAGAAGTCTTATATATTGGCTCTAACATGGACCAAATTTCGATCGACCATGTTCTACGGCTGATTCAAAAAAGAAATGAAAATTTTCTCAGGAACCAACAGGCTTAGCTTGGCCTGACATTTATTGGCACAGAGCATCTGATGGACAACTTATCGTGAAACACAGTTTCCAATCTGCCACATATCCACTCCTGTTTGACGCAACTTTAATTTTTTTGACATAAACAAATTTGTCACAAATAACTGAGAACTGAGAACCTTTGATATTAAATATGTCTTATTTCAGATAGAATCTCACAAAATGGCATTCATAACAATATCTCATCTTTCATCTAATTTCATCAGTGAATAGCATGTCATTCTGGTACACTTGAACAGAACTGAATTTTGACAAAAAAATTATAATTTAATACATACTTTTTTGCCATGATGATATTTTAAATGATGAAGTAATTTTTCAAATGAAATTAGAAGTAGGCAGGCAACACAAGTCTTCCAGGGAAGACTTGAAGTAATTTTTTCTGAAACTGTGTATCACAGCCACTTGATATCTTTTATATTACTTCATCTAGGGGTCCCATATCCCGCTATTAATATGTACCTTAGAGCGGGGGTATCTTCAGTGAGCAGTAGCTCACAGAATCCTTGTTTTATGGAAGAAATGTTTCCCATGTTGTTTTTTAGTGTGTGTAAAATCTTGTTTCCTGTTGATTGCTTTGAAATTTCAAATTGTTTTGTGATAGTCAGTAACATGTATTGNTTGCTTTGAAATTTCAAATTGTTTTGTGATAATCAGTAACGTGTGTTCAGTGTGCGGATGAGGCAGTGAATTTTGCTGGTTTTACAGATGGTGTGGTTCCGGGAGAACTGGTACGAGGAAGTGCTGAGACAACTCAAACAGGGACTGGCCAAGTGTCACGCCGTGGCATTCGAGAACAGAGGCGCTGGTATGTCTGTCTGGGTGACATCAGCCAAACAGTTTCAGGCACATTGTTTTGTCATGCTGTTTAAAATTCATGGCACTCTATATATTGGTCATAAATTTTTTATGTCTGTACTTAATGACAATCTGTAGCTTGCATTTGTGTGGCATTCCACTGACAGAAACTATATATTCCAAGAGTACAAAAATCTGCAGAATATAGACCCCAACCTCAATGTTATTGAATATTGGTGGAGAATATAATAAGAACTTTTGACTGTGTTTCCCCATTCTTCACACATTAATCATTTAGTCTGTCCTGTAGTGGCTGATGCGACCATCACCCCTCACACCCTGAACTTTGTGAAGAAGTTGGTCAGTACGTTTGGGGTGGGGATAGAGAATGTGTCGAGCGTCAGCACCACGTTCTCCAGCGCCGCCTCGGAATCCCTCGCCCGCCGCGCTCAGGCCACCGCACAGGACCCCGTGTTCCAGAAAATGAAGAGCCAGTTCACCACAGACTTTGACTTTAAGTAAGACTATTGGTTTATTCCGTTTTGTGTAAAATGTGTTCAGAATCATTTCAAATCAGATTTGTTCAGTCATTACATTGGATGAGTTATAAGATTTCTTTTATACAAAGTCTTTTATCTTATTTCATTGTGGATAATATTGACTGAGCTATTCAATATTATCTATTTGAAATTGAGTTTGTGAGTATTCATTGTGTCATCTTTCAGCGTCCCGGGATCCACTAAGTTACACAACCTGATCAACAAGCTGAAGAAATGGATCAAGATTCTGGAGGCTAAAACCAAACTATTGCCCAAGTACGTATACTACCATTATGTATTTGCCTTGTGCTCGTAATCCTGAAGCCATACATGTACAACTCATAATCCTGGCAATGTCGCTTACAATTTCCTAATAAGAAGATGCAATTCACTGTTAGTATGAGAACACAAGGAGAGGAAATTTCAAGATACACCAAGTCCGCTTTGCTTATAAATAGATTCGGAGGGGGCCAAAATCGGGAGGGAGAATGTGTGTTGGTAATAGAATTACAAGATAATGGATACACTGATTTGTGGAAATTCCTGCTAAGTTGCACGCTCTAATGACAGTTTAGAAGTTAGCCGCAATAGCGAAATGTCAACGCACCGGTATTTCCGTGATTCATAAGTATTATGGAGATAGCTTATAAAATGAAGAAACCAAGAAAATTTTGACTAACGTTATTTTAGTTATATTCTTCTAGTCTTCTGCCAAACTGTTGAATAATCTCTTATGCAAAACATATTAACCAAAAATACTTCCGATGAGATAGTTATATATTCTTGAATCCACAAGAGTTTGTACAAGGCAATAGCTGGATAAGTGGATAATACATGCATATGTCATACTTATAACAGCTAATATACGTCTCTAACAGTAATTGAAATAGTAGAACTGCAGTGACACGTTATGTACATAAAATAAATATCGATGTATAGGAAGTCATGGAGTGGTTTGTTGGTTATCTAACAGTTTCAGGATATATCAACATTTGAAGGTATCAGATAATGGATATATTTTATTACGTGTTTACACCGATAAATAACTTACTGATCTCACTGATGTATTGGATAAAATTAGAACCCTTCTCATATTGAAATTTTAAGTTAATTTCGTAGCTAACTGACATATACAGGGAAATGCGAGGAGCTAGTCGATAGAATCCCGAACGTTGTGACTGACCCAATAATTTCCGACAGAACATCTCGGAACTCTTGATAATGTACAATAATCTCAGCGTTTCAGTGACTGTGAGTGGCGGTCAGCGTACAGGTCACTGTTCCACCAGTGCGAGATTCCGGTCACAGACGTCTAGAACGTGCGAGGTACAGTGCGCGTGTATACACACTAAACTCTTGCCCGGTACGGAACCGTACGGAGTCACGTGCGAGTTGGCTGCGTTGCAGGATCACTAGCCGTCCTCTGCGGCGTTAGATTAAAGAATATAGAACCGTTTCAGGACTTGTACATACAGTCAAACCGTCACATTACAGTGAACTTGTCACATGCAGGTCAAAAAATCCCATGATTCAACTTAATACAGTTCAAAAATTGAGCGTTGTTTCACATTTACATACAGTCAATGATACCATTTGCACTTAGACATAAGTCAAATTAGAGACCATTTAAGTCAAAACATAAATACAAAATGAACCAGAGTCAAGAATCCAGACCTTGACGCGGAACCCTCGGTTGTACTTGTGTAAGAAATCGTGGAAAAACACTGTCGAATACACATGTCCTGCGATTCAAGGAAATAAAACTACGACGTAATCAGCTATGGGGCAAGATCACACTATATGTCTGAACTTATGAAATCATTATACACAGTGTCTTAAGAAC
>CAJDSM010089657.1:362-13355 GCA_903981925.1 Ostrea lurida
TAATAAAGAGTGGTAACTGTAGGTTATGATTGTCTCCCTCTTAATTGATACAAAGGTAGTAGAATTTCTGCAGGATCAGCTCATTAGAATCCTTGCATTCGTTTCATAATTATAAAACAATTAAAGGCAACGTCAAAGAACCACTATCTAATGAGCATAAATAAACTATGCTCTTAGCTCACCAAAATTTCGGCAATTCTAGCCTAATCTCCTTCATTATCGTTAGAAAATCCGGCAGAACAGGAACTCAGAAGTGACCGTAAGATGCATTCATAGATGAAAAGGATACTATCGTATCCTCTCGTAGAGAATGTTAAAATTTGTGAGAATTAATTAAGTATCAAACGGTGTCGCTACCACATTTCGAAGTGATGGCCTCTAACATGGTTTAAATGTTATACTCTATGTAGCAAAAACATACGTACGGTTTATCCTGACGTGCCTGATAGATCGTTTTCAAACGAGTGAACATTATCCAAGACCCACGTAAAACCACAATCCTTGTCAGCTAATAAATTTCTCTAATATTGATTATAACTAACGTAAATAGGCTATTTGTTACACACAAAGTCCCTCAAGGTATTCCACATAATCTTTCAACGTAGAAGGTTAATTCTTCTGATTATAGCATCAGTTAAAGGCCTCGATTAATCCAGGCCACGACCGTTTTTTTTGGCCTCATTCTTATATCGGATTTGCTGGTGAGTATTTCCCTTCCTCAATTCCCATCCTACCCTCTACCTAGACAGGTGACACTAGGATTTGAAATGATCAACCAGAAGTTGTGGTCAATGTTGTACCTTTTTTTAATGGAACTTAAACACTAATAATGATGCATATACAATACTTTATTCTCATGCACTTAGAGTATCACCCTGAAGTACCTATTGCAACGCCAGTCTGATGTAGTTGAAGTAGGAGCTTCATCTAGCTAACACGTAGAGTGAATGGACCTGATTATCGGTTAACACGACGACTGCTGATACCTACTTAGCTCAACTAACAGTGTATACCTAACATCTACAACACTAAACTCGTTGGCAGTCCCAGGTTTGCGTGTAGAATGCTTATACATCGGTACTTCATGATTCGCTGAAAAAGAGGTAGAAGCGTAACTCATCTTTTCATCCGGAAACAGCATAAATCAAATGTATGAGCCTAAACATCAGCGTTCACTAAATTTATTCCAACAACGGTCTGGAAATCGCGGTTCCTAATACATTCCTGAGTTAAATGAATAATACTTTTCTGTTGTGTTTGTTTGAATATACAAGGTAGGGGAGGTCCTCTTTTGAATAGACAAATAATTGGCTATAATATGTGGGGATAATAACGTCATTTCCAAAAGAACGTTTGAGCTTACCAATGATCTGGGACTTTTAGAATCAAAACTGTAATAGCATCTTCTGCACCCTGAAATTAGATGCCTGATGGAATCAGAAAATAAATCTCCATTATACACCCAGGACACATTAGCGACTGTGTTCATAAAAGAATGTGTCGAGACTCGCACTCAGACACAATAGAGGATAAACCAGATTATTCTTGTTTTATACGCGCAATACACCCGTCTATTATAACGCGGTGGTGTTTCATATTTTATCAATAGGCAGCGAGCAAGACACCTAGCCGCTCTATTAACACTCTTGATGGACGATATGGAGCAGAAAACTCTGGATCCGATTCATCTTATGATTTGAAAACCACCTCCACGGCTAAAAAAATTGACATCTAACAAGGGTTCCCAATCGTACGGATGGAGAGCGAGTCGGGCTAGGACGATGACAAGATGACTACATATCTAACGAGAGACAATAATAACCGTGACACAACTATATGTCTTTAGCGTATGAATCACAAATGACACCAGGCAGAGTCGATTGACTATCTTAGATGAAGTAAGATTAGAGACTAAAGTACTTATAATCCATCCTGTCTCCCAGCGCAGCATAGAACGTCTGTTACATATAGGTTTACGCGTAGATCGTATGTTTGTAGGCCTGCTTTGTTGTTCCACGCATAATGTGGTAGCAGGAATCAATATGTGAAGGCAACACATTGTTAATCTGAGCACTAGTACTAGAATTTTTGGTATCCTCATATAACCCTACATTATTTTTCTACAAAGAACAAGTACCAGGTTGAGAGGTTAGCGAAGCCTATTAGCGTTATTTATCATTTCATGCACTGTAAGATAGAATTAGAAAGAAAACTAATGAAAAAAGTGGTTGTAGGATAACAAAAAACGGGCACTCTGGAAGTCTCCGTTGCCAAAAAGTCGTTAGTGGGTATTCTCTCTGAGCAAAAGGTATGTTCTAATAGAATGACCGGCTTGATCCATCCATCTGAATAAAATGAACTCTTAATAGGATAATTCCGACTGCTTTGCTATTAGAGACTTACCTTTTTATCGATACTGAAAGTGTCTATCTGGACCTAAAGTGAACATTGTCCGCAACTTGTAGTCGTTTTAGGCAATTCATTGGGGGTATTTTTCACGTTTTGTCGTATCTTCATCATATACCGAAGTGTTTTTCAAATAACAGAATTTTCATTTATGACTAGGTTTCAAGTATGCATTTGGGGTATAAATTATCTCCACCGTCACCTATTACTTGGTATTAGTCTATTATTTTTAAAAGCACACTTTTGAGTGTATGGAGAGTAAACTGTAATATTCCAGCTCTTTTTTCAGATTGCTATTTATTGGATTAGGAACTCAGTCCATCGTTACTCTTGTAAATAATGGGGCTAAGCGTTTGGGTTTTTACCACTAAATTATGCGTAAATTCTGCTTCTGGCTCAGTTGAATTTCTCGCCAATTAGGGTTCATGCGAAGTTTTGTCGTCTGTAAGCTAAGCTAGAAAGACATTGTTTATCTCAGGAAAACAAAGAAATTGTAAAGTTGTTGGTCTTCAATTTATAATATCATTAATTATAGTGAGATTTATTCGTATATTTCCACATAAGGTACCTTCAAATCTGATAATCGAAAATAACCAATCACAAGTGTCATCTTGAACTGTAATGCCAATCTGCCCCTTAAAGATTAATGACACATTAAATGAACTATGATAGCATCCCCATACTGTCGCAATGATCGTATAGAGATTCGATTTACAGAGAGCTTTTTCGCACTTACCCACTATTATATATTAATCGATTTGCTTTCCATTGAATTATTTGGTCTCATATAACCACTCTAAATTGTATTCAATATGCATCCGGCGACAATACAGCCAGTGGTTATACTTTTCTAAAAAATGTATAAAATTAAAATCAAATCAAATTTCTTTTTATCACGTACGTTTTATTCGATAAATTTTTCTGATAAGACTTACCCCCATCAGAATCAAGGTAAATACCAACAACCGCTCAGTACAATACAGTTCTATTTAAATTCTTTTGGAGGAGATAAAATTCTGAAAATAGGGATCGGCAAATATCGCGTCTGAAAGCAAAATTAATTTGTCATTTCAAATGTATTATCAGTAGACGTACATCGCCGAAAGTACAGGTATAATACATATGAGATATTTATTGAATTGGTAAAAGATGCACATTACATATCGTTTTAACTGTGATTTATTTTGGTTTTTTGATGAAAAGTCACTTGTTTGAAATATCTCCAACTCTATCTGTATAGTAAAGTTTTTCATATGAGACCTCATATATCAATACATTCCTCACGATATGGTAAGTTTCTTGTACAAAACATATTTCGCTAAAAGCAACTCTATTGATCAAGTGGGTTGTCTTTCATTAAAGATGGGAACATAAAAGAATAGCATAAAAAAAAAAATCATTGGTCGCTTTTCACAGATTTAAATATCACTATTAGATTAGCACAGAACTTAGTATGATACACACCTTGTGTTCTACATCAACACTATCAACGAGAATACCGCAGATAGGAAAATCTATGTAAGTTGGATTAACTGTATTTTTTGTTTGATGCTTGTAAAGTCTTAACATGTGGAATGTATTTATCCACCGTCGTGGTTATGTTATAAACTTTACGTTATTTTGTTCTGTACCTAAATGCAAAGCGTACCCGAGAACTACAATAAGTACGTACTGCCGACCTAGACATGTAGCGTATTTTAGTTTTCACCATAAAGCAACTGTTGACAGATGGGAGCCAGGCTAGCGAAAAGCATTAGTTCCTCAAGAAAGGTCGAATTGAAAATATTTGTAAATTCTTTTTCTCTCACACTCGATTTTGGTATCATAACATAATAGATTCTGAACATCGAAAATACGCTTATCGACTCATCTCCTATAATGTTTTCTTATCCAATTTTCGACCATTCTAATAAGCAAAAGCGAATTGAAATCTTATTGAAATCTACAGAATTTCTGTCCAAACAACTATGATTATGTTTATGGATAACATCCTAGTTCTGTTCCAACTGCTACGTTCCTGCTACATGGATTACTCTTGCTATAGAACCCCCGCGGTGATTGTACGCCAGTTCCGGCTTATCAAAATAGCGTATAACTTTGAAGAGTGGCTAGTTTCAGTGTGAGAGTCAAATTGTACTTGAGAGCATTATGAGTATCATACGATTTGTACACATGAAAAGACAGAGTGGGAGTGTCAACATAGTGATGTCAGAGGATATATCACAGATAGCAAATTGGATCCCATGGGTTGTGGTAGATTGACTATAGCTGGCCTGTAACTGTTTGGTTCCCTTTTGATTTTATGTAAAATTTTTACAATGAATTCTCAAAACCGGGCGTATTGCTGATGTGATATTTCTACCTTATCTCAAAAACTCACAATCTCTAGTGACCAAGAGAAAAGAGGGATAGAACCTTATGGCAGTGTGGGAATGAAATTGAATGTAAAACAAATACATCAACTACAACGTGCGATAATAAGTAAATTCATATTCAAACCACTCTTAACTAAATATAGAGGGAGATTGACACGTTTAGAGATAGTAAAGATCTCTGTTGGTGGAGAGGACGTTCTCCGTGGCTGGAATGAAATCTTTATGGTTTTTCACGCAATGCGCAAAACCGGCCTATTAGTGTTGATCACCGATTCAATTACGTAAACTAGCATGGCGTGTGGTTAACAACCACCCACAGCAATTGAGGTACTGTTGTCAGAAGACTTTGTATAGTTAAAAACCTCTCTCATTATTTGTTATACATTTTATGTTTACCCTAGTATATTATATCTACTAAAAATGTCATTGTTGACTAGTTACACATGAGAAATAAGCATTCGAACTTTGGTATGTACAAGTAAAGATTTTATTTATATGGCTTCATAAGTATAGAACATCAGCTAGAGTATAACTTTGGGAGTTAACAATGCAAATTATACTTGAGTGTTATTTACATTGTTTTAACACTTATAGTAAAAACCCCCCCAATCAACTATTCTACAAGTGAAGTCCTGGTAATACACACTCGGTTACCTAGGCTCGAACAATCATTACTTTCTAGAAATGACCAGATCCACCTTCTATTCTGTGCCACTGAGGCTATGGAGTATTAAATTGCATTAAGATCCGGTAGGATGCATACATGTATACCATACCAAATGCCAGCTTTAAGCGTCACATCCCTAAGCACTCCAATAAATTATTGCACAAGTGAAAAAGGTCACGGTCACTTGACCTACATTTGTTTTATTATATCAAATTATGTTGTTTGTCAAAGCAACAACATTATCATGTGTATTTCAAATCTATGTTTCTTTTTACGTTTTTAAGGATCGGTTATGATTCAAAGAGGTATACATCTACTAAGGTTTCCTTCTCAAGCTAAATGTTTTATTATTTATAATCACTTTTTTAACTGCCTTTAGAAACCTACTCAATTGTGATTTTTCCATTGCTTCAACTGGTCGTGCCGGGATGGAAGAAAAATATAATAAGGATGCTTGCATTCGTACTGTACAGTCGCCCTCGAGTCTGTTTAGTGTTTGTACGAATGGTTTTGAATAAGTTTAAGTCATCCATGAGGCAAGATGGAGGTATGTTCTGATGAGGACTGGGAAACCGAGTAGGACCCCGTATCGCGAGTTCGTGCATTAACTTCCACTTCAAATCAAATGCTAATTTGATACTTGTAAACGTAGCACGACCTGTTTGTCGTCTTTATTCCATTATGGTTTACAAGATTAATCACACATGTTCAATTTGGGAGAGAATATACTTAATTTAACAAAAATAAACGAACATATATGATTGCTTATATGCACTAATACATCGTAAAAAAATATTAACTACTACATTATAATATAGCGCGAGCCTTGTTCACAATTGCAACACAGGATGGATATAAGACAAAAACATATAAGTACCGTAACTTTAGTTAAAAGAAGCGTTTTGTTTACTTAAAATAAACCAAACTGAATAAATACGTTGTGTGTATGGAGAGGTAAGTACGCAGTAACACTTTATTAAACATCCACAATCAAACATGGTTTTATATGTTCTCCCTTACTTCATGTGCCAGTATTCACGTGCAGTTAATGCCTAGCAGGTAATATTTATTGAAATTGCATAAAATAAAAGCGGCAAGTGCGGGAGGGGTAACTTGTTAAGAGTTTATGTGTAGTATTAAAATAATAGAATACACTACTCATCTGAAAAAGACAGATTGTATATATAGACATTTGTCTTAGCTATATACTCGATGCTGCGGGTACACTGTGTGTATAATAAGAGACGTCCTGCAACGACCAAACGCAGAATCTATCGGATCAAGAACTGTATGGTACAAATTTTAATCAAATTAAAGATATTCAATCAAGACGGTAAATGAAATTACACGTACCTCACAGGACAGCATCTATTGTCAAATCATGAGGGTCTAGAATATTAATATCACTATTTTTAGTATTACACCAATGAGGTTACCACAATGAAGTACTTATGCCTCCTCACCGCCCCCACTCAAACCTTGTAATTTCTGATATATTCCGCCTTGCAATATATATGATTTTTCTTCACCACAAAAAAATCAATTTAACCAATTAAGGGCGTCGCCATGTTTTTTCTGTTTGTCCTTTGCTTCTACGCGGAGATAACCGTGGGTAGGTGTAAACTTATCGAAGCAGTTGAGAGTAGAAACAAAGGAATAGTATAGTGAATGCAAGAAAAAATGACAACATTCTGATTTTCAAGAAGAGTGATTTACCAATAAAAAATTATTATTGAGTCATGTAAAACTTATAGCATGAAAAGTTGCACGCAAATGTCCATGAACAGAGACAAGACCAAAACACTAAATAATTAAACTGTACACGCCACATGCGCGAATAAATTTTCCTTTGACTGTCAATAATTACAAATAGAGTAATAGACAGGTGTATCCATATGAACAGAATGCTTAGTTCTATGGAATTAATCGACAAAACACTATGTTGGACAGTATTTTAGCAATTATTGTTTTTTTCGTCAAAAACTTTAACGTTTGAAATAGATAGTAAGCTTCTTAATACGTATATGAAAAAATCTCGGTTATCACTGAATACAGTGTTAAATATGAATCCACCAGACACAAAACTGCACAACTATTCATCGCTTTAAACAGCTTGTGCGCTTGTACATGTGGTATCTGCAAAGCATAAGAATAGGCACTAGTTAGGAAGCTATTATTACATACTTCATTACCCTTAAAAACTATGTAGATATCAAGATTCTTTGTGCCAAACGGACTTGACCTTAAATCTTTCTCACATTGAGTCACGCCAAGAAATCATAGTAATCTTATTTACTAGGAAGAAACTGGAGACCGTAACTACTAAAGAATAAATAATGGAACACCATTGTCACTACAGCTTGAATATGTGATCAGACTTTACTGCTATCTATTATATTTAATTCGGCTAACGATCCCTTGTTTAACTTAACATCTAAATGTTTATATCGTGAAATGTCGTGATGAGTTACACTAGACAGATGCCTATCTATCGGACAGATAGGATAAAGAAAAATCGCCAAGAAACACTTTACCAATTTGCACGAGCAACTTACTTAGGAGAGCATTAAAGAACAATTATCTAATACATATACGGATTGAAAAAAGTAATTTAGAGTGGATAAATAAATAACTATTAAACCGTAATGGTCGTGAGATCAATGAAAGAAAAACAGCCTTATTAATTATGATTAAGTAATGAAATGACGAGGTGTAGTACTTCTTTTATTTGCTGTGCCGGGTTTCTGAGTATGGCGTTGGCGCAGGAATTTGGGATTCCAGATCAAAACGTATAATCAGAAAGTCTTATCCCTAGGAAACAGTGACAGAGTTTGTCCGTCGCATGTAGTCTTATTACATACAAATATTATGCAAGGATCATGTCCACCATATATTGCGCCCTTCCAGGAGAATATCGACTAAGATCAATCGCTGAGCCTTATCTCAACACAAGTAGTACTATTTGCCGACAACTAAAGTGTTAAGAACTTAACGTCAGACCATGCATAAATTTTTGGAGATATGAACTTTGAAAAGGAGGCTTGATAGCTTATTTGCATTACAAATAGATAGTTGGACATAACGTATCAAAGCTTTCAGTGTACAATTTGGTTAGTATGATTCTTTATGTAGCTTGAAAATCACGGTAAGTTAAAATATTAGTGTGTTCCCATTGTTGTGTTCAGTCTTATAGCACTCGTCTGCCAAATACAAAGAGGGTGTGTTGGTTATGCGTACAAGATTATCAGTCATATCGTTTACGTTGCGCGGGAATTTCAGTGATATGTTAAGATTATGACATTTACTGTTTAATTAACAATCACAAAATTCAGATGTAGAACACCGAATCGGTGTCTGGAGAACATACGATCAATCTACAAAAAAACAATACGTACACACAAATTAATTTGATAAGCAGAGCGTAGTGTGAAAAGTCGAAATGATGTTCCAGACCGTAAATAGGAGTCAGGTAATCATATTGAAGACAGTTGCACGCACAAAAAAGCGAAATCGACACACAGTTATGTATAATAATGAATATCTCGGTAGGCAATCTATCTGTCCCCCAATGTTTTCGAACGAAATGGTCTGACTACTATAACGAAGCTTTTCGTAATACCTGGATCAAATAAGCACGCCTTAATAGCTACCGTCTGTGATTGTGTATCTAGATGCGCTACACTTGTAATATTACAGGATCTAAAACTTCATGAGACAAGCAAAAGCATCTCTATGGAGCCAATAGATTAAGTAAGTTCAACGCATAGTGTAGACTATTACATTCTCTTTGTGGTTACAAATAAGCACAAAAGTGGGCATGATCTTTTGTGTGTGATTTGTTAAATGTTAATAGGTACCTTATTTACATCCAGCATTTGTTCACTCATTTTGAAAAAAATCTTGTAACAAAAATAAATAGTGTGGAACACCCATAAGTTGCCTAGTGACTTTTCCGCTACGTTGCCGGCGGCGACGACGGCAACATCATTCAAGTACTCATAAGAGGTACACACAGTATAGTTCATTGTATAGAACATAACTATTTTCGCCGGCCGGCAATACAGATTTGTCGTGAGCTTAGATGTTTTCATTCGGTTTCACTAAATTGAGACGACTATAAATATTCATTATATAAAGGCAAAGGATAAGAACTAAAACAAGTGAATCACTCTTGGTAATATGATTACCAAATAGAAACATAGCAAATAAAAAACACCATAAACTATCGGACCCTAGGTAACACACCAAGTTAGGTGGGTATCAGGTGCCATAGGTAGGAGTAAGCATCCCCCTGTTCCGATGTTCACGCGAGACCAATACCGGAAAGACCGCGAGTTGTCTAGGCAATTCGAGTGGAGAAACGGAAGTAAATTCCAGTGTTCAAATCTAAGTGTATGATAAAACTGACGTATCTATAAACAAACTATTGTTATAAAGTGATAAAAAGCACATTCAAAACAGACATTTACCCCAAATGTGCAGGCGGAAATAACTGTGCGCAAGACTTTAAAAATATCAGTGTGATAAAGACACAAGACGACGACCTGAGCACTTATAAGTATATGTTCGCACTGAAGATTAGCACTCGCTTATTTCTGTAAAACGTAGTAGTCCGTCCCATGTAGTATTATACTAGACATATCCTACATGTAAAACTAAACTGCAGACCATTTGTTTGTAAGTAGCGATTAAGAACTTCCTTGTCATATTTACGAAAGCATAGACCAACGATCGAGTTGTTTTACTATTTAAAGAGGTGAGGGCATGGAACGTTTTGGAGGGCTAAAAATGTTTAAATTTTTGAAATTTCATTTTTAATGATCTTCAACAATTGCTTAACGAAAGACAGAAAATATATGGTATATACTAATCGGGTCCCACCAAGAAACTATCTTGAAACGTTACATGATTCTGTTGATTGAGGCTTATCCAAAATATCGCAGAAATACACAACTATGAAACAATTTTCTTTGCGATAATGAAAACAAAGTCGCCTAGCTCGAGCCATTTATGTTTTTAGCTAAATTTTCACATAAAGATTGCCTAAGTCCAACGAGAAAAACTTCTATGTTTAGAAAAAAGAGGAACAAAAAATTAAGAACTTGGTGAGGAAAAGCACACTATGAAACATAATTTTAATTGTGTTCACACGAAATGAAACTTGTTAGATTGTGATTTTGAAAAAACTACTTGCTTCATTCAAAAAAATAGGAATCCAAACGTTTAGTTAGCTATGCTATACTTTCAATATTATTATCGGTAAAAAGAAAAATAAGACTCCGTAGTCCTTGTATTTTACAATAGCGAAATGATATGTTATGTGGAGTGCTGGATAATACTGCACTTTGCCGGAATAAAACTTCTATTAGTAACACATTATATGCACGTTCAAAGTGTCAATTTAGATTGGACTGACCATATCACAAGTTACTCTGAACAGGTGCCAGGCATTGTAGTTAATAGTTTCATGTGAGAATAATGAGACAATTCTAAAAATGTTAGAACTCCCATTCTCTAGCTCAAAACACGAATTGCTCTCATTTGCCCCATCAGTTTTAATTTGGGTAACTGAACACTTCTTTCCCGTATTATTGATGACAACAAACACCATGTTCTAAGCGTACGTATTATAATTATTTAGCCCCTAGAAGGATCTCCAATAGGCTAGCATAAGAGCTTGCTAAGCACGACATCGGACTGACTCTCACACCACCCAGAATCTTATCCAGGGTGATTCTGTCGTGAGGTTGGTTGTTGAGAGTTTCCAGTCTTTTTTTTCCGTATCCCTACTCTGTCACTGGCTTCCATGTCATTGTATTGGGTCTTCCCTGTTCCAATTACAGACTTACTACAGAATTACTTGCCCCATGAGATCCCATGCTTGTCTTGAATTTAAGCGTCCGTTCATGTGGACCGTTCTCAACCGTTGGCCTATAACCACAAGTGGAGTGTCTTCTCGTCCTAAATCAGCAGAAAAGGTAGTTCAAGTCCTCAAGGCCAAGCAAGCGTACAGCTTAGACTCACTTGTAAACATCCTGTGGTGGCACACTATCTGTTCTCCATGCTTTCACGTTTGGATGAATCTGTCTGTATTCATTTGGCCGCTGTATCGTGTGGGTTCTGAGCAAACGTTGTAGTTATTTGTGGACGTTCAGTGACTTGGTGTTGTCACACGGTGCCATGTCTCGTCTTGGACGGCACAAAATAGGAAACAATCTGGCGAGCTTTCCGCACCACAAGTGCTGTAGTACATATTATATGAAAATTTCGTTTAATGGACATCATGCAATAATCACGTTAACAGCTCGCAGATAACATTATGTTCGGATGTACTTAGCTGCCAAGAATAATACCACCGGGGGTCTTGTCGATGAGTAGGTGGCGAGACGAGACAGATTTAAACTTCTTCCAAGCTGTCTTTCACACGTGTTGTGGTTTGCAGACAGGCACAAGTTCCTCCTGCTGCTCTGAGTAGACTGTCTTCCCGACGATAGGACGTGCAGAAAGAGAGCTACGACCTCCAAGCGTTGCGCAAATTGGCAAGATATGGCAGTCTGCTAAGGGATCAGCCTACTCGGAATCAAGATTTAATTCACCTGTATTTGTGACTACTAGCTTAATTCAATCTAAGTCAGATGTGTGATATACCAGCACATGCTTCTGATGGAAAATTGTAACATCAAAACATTCGGCGTCTTCCGTTTGATTAAAACGATAGCCTTAGGAATGGTTTTTGACCTCTTCGCCGTAACTCCAAGACAAAGTAATAACATCTGTTAGAAACAAATGCGTAAGAGTTCAAAGTGACCAAGGGGAAATAGACAAATAATTAAGTTATGCAAGGGAGGTAATTTGATTAGCTAGATAAGGTAAGGAATCTTTTGAGGATAACGGCTAGTTCTGTATGAATACGGAGGTGGAATCAAATAAATCGCAGTGGTAACTGGAGGTTATGATTGTTCCTCTCTTAATTAATACAGGTTAGTTCCTAAGCGTATCCAATATCGCGATTTTTGAATTTAAATTTATTTGATTCAGAGGGTTCAGTTAAATATTTTAATTTTATAGAATTTGATTCCGTTCCGCAGTTAATATTTTATTTTATAGAATTTTCAAGTTAATCATTTTTTTTCAGAATTTTATGTAAAACATTTATTTGTAAATGTTTGTATTTATATTTAAATATTCATTTTAAATCAATAGTTTATTATTGTCTATAAAGAGTGGTAACTGTAGTTATGATGTCTCGCCACTCTTATTAATATCAGGACGGGAATTAAGACAGGACCAATCCCGTACCTGTGGGCATACAACAAAATCAAGTAAAAAATCGAATTCGAAACGGTCCAGTAACGGAGATATTTCTCGTCTCATAAGGATTTCATTTTGCGTTCTGACTTTTTTTTTATAAGCCCTAAAAACAATCTTCAGTCAAACTATCTTAAATACAAAACTGAAGTTCATTAGGGCTGATAATAAGAATTTCTCAGCACGATGAGTATCGACAATTTCGTTGGATTTTCGAGCACATAACACTGTCACACA